>JAOTQR010020327.1:0-17151 GCA_025774065.1 Solanum ossicruentum
CATAGGATTCAACCTATATTGATTCCCTTGGTATGCATTGGCATTGAAAATTTGAGGTTATAGATCAATGTCCTTGAGAGGAGGTGGGTTTGCATTCTCAGCATCCTTATTATCATTCCTGTTTAGAGTTGCATTGGCCACGTTATTGTTATTGTCTTGAGCCATTCTCCTCAACGTTCTGTGGATCTTTGGGTCAAATGGAGTTAATGGATTTCCTTGACTCCCAGTGTTGGCCATACACTACACTTACACCCTAAAAAAGAACAAAAATAACAAACAAAAGTAAAATAAGAGAACTAAAGATTAACAGTTAAATTACTAATGAATTCACTTAGTCTAGTTGAATTCCCTGGCAATGGTGCAAAAATCTTGATGTAGCCCTAGTTACACCTTCTTTTTAGAGGATAAAGTGGTAACTACTAAGAAGTAGAACCTACCAAATGTTAGGGTCGAACCCACAGGGAATATGTAGACTCAAGAGAATTCACCAATTTGCAATCCGAATGATTAACCAACTTACATTCCCAAAGGGGGGTTACAATAATCAATGAGAAATATAACTAAACTAACTATCACAAGAGAGAAGTCAATATGGAGAGAAACTACGGTATTGTGTTCCCCATGATTCCACAACTTAGTTTCACCGAATAACCTAATTCTTTTCTAGTGTCTAGCATGCACGACGGTAAAGTATGTTCACCAAACTCTTTGGTCAATAGTGAGTGGTGAATTTCATTATGCGACTTGGCCCATCTACATAGTGTGCATAACTAACCATTACCTATAGTCCTAGTACAACCTCCCCTTGACCTAGTTTGGTTGATTATACGAGAATACATCAATTGAATCATGCTAATTAATCTCTTTTCCTATTCATTACTACCTTGGTCCAGTCAATAACACTAAGCAGGTTCTAACGTTGGCCACCACTAGAAAACATGCAAAACGAAAGGAGTTAATTAATATATGCATATACACCTTCCAAGAATTATGAATTATCCTATTTTGCTTTGTTAGTTCTTCATGGTTCCCACAACCTTAGTTGTGGATTTATGTCATGTCCTAATCCTGGTCATGATGGCGCCTAGTGATCCCACCTACAACCAAGCCAGTTCCCAACCTAAAGGTACCTATCCGAGTTTTCTAGTCCAAACCAAATTGATACAACAATAATGTATATGCTGAAACCTATCCAGAACCTGGAAGTCAACTGTACAGAGATACAATAGACACAAGGACATATCGTACACATATATCAATAATCATAATAATATACAAAATCGGGAGTGCACCTACAAATACCAAACTCTATTGTGCAAGGCCGATGTTTAGGTGCAAAAGACGGCCATCATTAGTAAGGAGACTGTGAAAAAGCCAGAGCTCCCAGTGCTCATCAAGTGTCTCCTAAGCCCTCCTGAAGTTTCCCAAATGAACTATCATGACCCATACCTGGACCTGAACTATGGGGAGATGCAGAAGTAGGGTTGAGTACCAGAAAAGGTACCCAGTAGGCACCATCAGCCGACCGAGTGAAATAGTGAACATAAGTAAAGTCCAAATGTATAGAACTGTAGCAGCATAGCAAAACAACTTAGATCAAGGCATAGGCATGTTTGGGAACCCTCAAACCATAACTAAACCAATCAAAAGGAAGAACAATGATAGCCTGAACAAACCCAAGTACTGAACATCGATACCAACTGACGAAGACTGCGTAGGACAATACCACAACTGCCCCCAATTGAGGTATAGTGTTGTACGCAAGGCCCTAGTATCTATGCCTGTAATAAAAATGGCCCCCCATAAGTCTAGAAGGTATACCTACACACAATAATCATGCTGACATATAATCACCGAATCCATCAGAATCATCACAGAATACCATAGAACCATCATAGAACCTAGTTGTCCCATCATCAGAACAAGGGTCAGTTGTACGTTGGCGTAAGGCAATAGTGTCTAAGCCTGAACGTCCCCTGAGCTATCATAATCACAAGAGGTACACCCATGAACAATCAGGTTGTGAATAGGTGAGTGGATCGACAGGTAAGTAATCACGGGCCTTACCCCTAACAATCACAAGTCTACTAGGTCCTCGACCCTGTGCCAACATGTGGAACTCGATCCAAAGTTCTCTGACCTGGCCTCCGATCGAGCAAAGCAAGGGCCAGATGGTCTGACACTCAGTATAATGGTGGGATGTATCCCCCGCAGGAGAAAGAATCCCCATTGCGTAAACAATAGTGTATCACTCAGGATGTGAATCACGGGGCCCAACCCCACAGAATATCGATCATGAGGCCTAGACCCACATAATATCAATCGTGGTCCTCAACCCAAACTCATCCAACACTCAGTCCTCAGAATCTGCATCCGTCGCCTGGCATCACAGTCGCGGCCGCTGGGATACAAGTCCACAGGGAGCCTCACCTAGGACTCGGACTCTATTGACGTGGTCACCAGTGCTCATAGTGATAGGGAGTGTAATATGGGACAAAATGTATCAATCAATCACTCACTCAACCAATCTCTCCAGATCCAGAACTCCAAAGTCATATCGTGCCTAGAGTGAACATAGCCAATAATAATCGTATCATTCCTAGAGTGTATGTAGGTGACGACACTCTCAACCTAGGTATCCCACAATCTTAATCCAACCCAAATAATCACAACTACCACCTCTCTCAGATACAACAGATACCCTAGAATCAAATGGAGAGAACCAATACACACAAAAACTATCAGCAGTACATCAGAGAGTATATACATCACAAAACACCATAGAGCCACCCCTAGCTAAGGCCAAGTATTATACCATAACCTCATCAATCACAAGTGCCCAGAGTAAACATAGACCATTACGGTAAATCATAAATATCCTGGATACTCAAACCAAGCTGACTCATATCTATACTAGAGTCAAGCTGTAGTACGACATACAATTGACGCACAGTCTATTGGTCATCATATATGGCCATACACATTCATACAACTATAAGTCAAGTCAAAACACATGTCAGTCTCAAGGCACTAGCCCATATTTGACCTTTCTTAGGCCCTTTCTCTGCGTAAAACAACTCATAGGAGATCGTCGATATAACCTAAGCTAAGGCCAAAGAAGCTAGATAAACAAAAGGATGTCACCTACCAAAAATTATATCAAAGCTTAGAATCCACAAAGGATATCGCCTAATGTAACCATGTGCCAGCCTACTAAAATGTGCCCCTCTCAACGAGATGCCTGTCCCTAAGACAAACCCATATAACTAGCGTCTCATTGCAAATCACCCATAGAGCTCGTAGGATATAACCTACACCTTGCTAATAGAGTCGCACTGCCATCTCTAACCTGCCAATTGCTTAGTGTCAACGCATCTCGTATTATATGTCACAAGGCTCCTTCAGTGTTATAACTATGACCGTCCCCAAGACATAGTGTATCTGTGGTCACTAACAAGTGGCACAAGTACATAACAAATAACAGTAGTATACGGGATCATCTAAATCATAGGGCCACATAGAATCATGTGTAATTAGGGAATTCTACTAAGAGTACTCAGTAAATATATAGATAATCACAACCATATCATGCATATACATACTAACTATATATAGATACTAGATCCAGCACACATGGTAGCATGTAATCACAGGTCAACCTCAATAGCCAGTATATTCTGGTAGCCTCGGACCACACACCCATACAAGCAAGAGTCAAGCTTAGTGTACATACCTGTCACATATTCACAACTCCAGCCAACCCCTTCTAGTCTCCCTCGTAGTCATATAATGTAAAAACTCAGGTAATATAATAGCTACAGCCAACACAACCCTCAATACAACAACTATTTTCTTATAGCATTATATAGAAACAACACATAGATCATATCCAGCCATATACTATATATACTCCTCAACTCAATCCATAAATAATACATTCCTACACATTCCAACACAAATATGCAAACATTTCAACTCAGTCTAGGGTTTAGAGAAAGCCTAGCCTACCTAGCATCCGATGTCTCGGCTCTGAGTTAATCCAACCAAGATTTTCCCCTCTGAATCACTTCTCGATGCTGCTCAGTTGTTCAAACATAAGTCATAAGATCATTACGATTGATTTGGATGTGAAAACTGAGGAAACAGGTAAAATTACGTCAATTAAAACTAAAACTGAGAAAATCAGGGCCCATACTTGAAATACAAAACCAATCCCCATAAAATAATCTCCACATCACACCAAGTCCATAGCGAGAAATTCCGCCCAAAACGGACCCTAGAAGATAGAGAAAAGGCCCAAAAATGAACACCCAGCACACCACAACACCCCTTTCAGAACTTAGAACAAGTTAAACGCAAATTTTACTTAACTCCGTTAAGAAATGTCTGAGATGTTTCAATGTAAAGTTTTCACTCATTCTTGATATATCAACGAAGAAAAAGTAGTGATTTACCTCAAAATATGTGTCAAATCTCGAATTTGGCTTCTCCACGACGTTCCTTGCGGAAAACCGAGTCACATAGACTTTTGGATCACTCAAATTAGTTGAAACATAAGCTTGGAATCATGGTACAAAGTTGAGAGGAATATAATTATATACTTTTGTTGGAAAAATAAATATGGTGTGTGTGTATATATAGAGATAGAGAGAGAGAGAGAAAGAGAGAGAGAGAGAGAGAGAGAGAGAGAGAGAGAGAGAGAGGTGACAGCCAAATCACTGCCATATGGCAGCAACCAAATGTGCCACATGGCAGCAGTAGGGTGTACCACGTCACCCCTCTCCCATTAATCCTTTAATTACTTTTTCCCCCATTTCAGGTTCATTCGGACTCTAATTTCAGCAAACAAACAATATAACTCTATGGATATCGACGTTCTGGACCTAATGGTGTGGTCAAAATTTCTAACTGAGCTTCCTACAATATAGTGGCCATCCTATTTCTTTATCCGCAACTTTTAACGGAAAGCCCCTGAGGGTTCAAATCACATCTGGCCATCCCTGGTATCAAACGAGGGGTCGCCCAGACCAAAATTGATATTCCGGAGCTAACCATTCTATCAAAATTCTAATCTAGTCATGGTTCTTGAGAGCATTGGCTAGTCAACTATTAATTGGTTCAATTTCGCAATCCATCATATAATTGCACTATGGAGCTAATGCAATCGTCATAATTCTATTTTGACGTCATTTACTAGGACTTTACTCAAAACTCATTTTATGCATATAACTTCCTGGTTAACTAAAAAATCCGCATAACTCCGAAATAAGCCAACTAATAATCATCCCAATAGACCCGAGGTCACTATACATATGCTCACATAAACAAAATAGCAGCAAAACCATATAAATGACCTAGGGGTCATTACAACATCCCCCATTAATAAGACTTTTGTCCGCAAAAGTATGGACATAGGCATACCTGTAGGCTCCAATCCATACCATGAGTATATAAGTCACAAGCATGTTCCGTATTCTACAATAATTCATTACCAACCTCACTATCCAGAAATCCCACCACCCATCTGTGTATAACAGTGAGTCAAGTCCCAAGAATCCACTATCTGTCGCATCCACTTAATCAACGAATATGTCACGAGGATCAATCAACTAGGCATACTTGTCCATACTATATTACTAGATATTCGGATAATCATGGTTGTTCATAAATGCACTTGTGGTTTACATATACAACTTTTACTCCATTCCTGCCTTCCTTATGCAAGCACTTCCCACCATCAACCACAAATGGCCCACAAGTTAACCAAATAATTGCAGACAATAGATAATATGCTCTCATTCACATGAAGGGCTAAAAACCCCTCCCCTTGCTGTTCAATCCACCCAGCATCGCCACCAACACTTACCAATGCATCAAATACCCAACAGGATGCCCACTCAAAAGGATCTTTGTACTTCCTTTCATACCTAGGCATTCGTATCTCTGTTTCCAAACATGGTCCTCAGTAGTTATTACCATTCATCCCACCATTTTGTAGCATCTAACAATTAACCTGCGACAAGAACTGCAATAGCATCCATTGGTGCTTATAAGTCACTAAATTCCTACTGCACAACACAGTAGTCAGCTTGATGGACACATTCATCCATTCACAATGGCCATAAAAGATCCAAGTACAACCCCTAGAATATCCTCCACCACAACCTCTCTTAACAATATTCGGCCATTATTTAGAACAACAAAAGAAACATTCTGGATTACATGTAACTCATCTGCAATAAACCAATGCACCATCGATAGAAAGAGAACAAGATGCATAGCAGAACAAGCTAGAGGTAGGACCAAATCAAATGCAACTGGTCCAACTCGTTCCGAACCCTCAATGGAGTTGACATATCGAGCCCAAGCTCACCTTACCTTCCGACCCGTGTGACTTCTCTCAGGGATGAAACCCTTAGAACCACTCTGTCCCAAATCTCAACTATACAAATCGACATTCGTGGTTGGCATAACCTCGAGTGCCAACTTAAAGCTGTGTTTATTCTATCTTGAATGCCTGGACCTCTGCTAAGGCGCCTTATAGCATGTTTATTCCGTACGGGCCTGGCACTGTAGGCTCAAACTAGCCAACTTGAGTGTTATATCAATAACAACATAATAGAAACAAGTCAATCCGCCCCTAGGGCAATATCAATATTGAGGCCATCCAACAATATCACTCGACTAGCGTATCACAATCCTACAGAGTCATCATACCTGATCCCCCACTAATAAAAGGGACCTTCCATTACCTCTATATCTGACTTGGGATAAAAGAAGCTTGGAACTCACACTCAAGCAAGCAATGGGCGGAGCAATGTACCTAACACTATATAACCATAATTGAAGTACTAGGCAATCTGGCAAAATGATCAACATTCCCATTTACAAGCATAGCCAAGAATCCATACAACATAGTCTCAGTGGCTAACCATCATAACAAGTCCCAAGGGCAGAGTGGCCGGTAGCTGAACTGATAACATAACATTATCTGATATCAACTGATAGAACAACGTTATCAAATATAATAATAGAAAGCCCAACTAAGCCTCCAAGCATAGCATCCATCTCACAATCCAGTGACTACAGAATTAGAAAAGTCGCATATCAGCAAAATTACCATAAGAAATCGTGGCTATAGAAGCATAAGGTGTAGCCAGGGGTATGACCAATAAACGGCCTTTCAAATACGATATATGCCTGCATTAGACTGCCAATTCCAGTAGGTAAGCATCACAACAGTCATCTGTATTATCATATAGTTTGCTTACATTCAAGCACAAACAGGGTATAATTGTAACATAAGCGACAAATACTCAGACCCACCAGGTAAACATATTCATCAACATCAGAAAACCCAACAGGTCAAACCAGTAGGTAAATAATCGAATATAGACACCCAAAAGGCACTAATTCTCAACCTTACCTCAATCCCAACTTATATCGACTTCAGGATCCTTAACAAAAGTGCTCACAGCCCATATAACCTTTAATTAACCGTTGACCTACAAATATACACATCAAAGAACTCCATCTCTAACAATATCTCTCATAGAATAATACATAGCCACTACCAATCAAGTGCTAATCCTAAAGCCTGTTGCTGAGGTCGTTCTACATTCGCAATGCCTGCAAGTTTCCTTATTCGACTGTCACAACTTGAGGAAATCTAGCCTCTACTCAATGGGTTCTAGGTCTACTCCTTATCTGGGACTGACGATGCAGCACTTCCCCTATCCGGAGTTTGGCCTCTATACAACATCAACACAGAGGGACGAACGAATTTTTTTTTCAAAAACCGAAGAACCATTGAAAAAATGCACAACCAGAATCAATAACGTAGGGAGGTTTTTAAACATCTCGTAGCCTCCCAGAGATAAGCCAAAGACGTCTCCGCACCCATCCACAAGACTCTACTAGGCGGTAGCTCTGTACAGCTAAGAACAGTGAACCTTAAGCTCTGATACCACCTTGTCACAACTCGATCCTATTCATGATGGCGCCTGCTGGTTCCACCTACAAGCAAGCCAATTCCCAACCAAGGGTACCTATCCTAGCTTTCTAGTCCAAACCAAGTCGATACAACAATAATATATACGCTGGCATCTACTCAGAACCTGAAAGTCAACTGTACAGAGCTACAACATACACAAGGACATATCATACATATATATCAAAACACATATATCAATAATCACATATATCAAAAATCATAATAATATACAAAACTAGAAGTGCACCTACAAATACCAAATACTACTATGCAAGGCCAATGTCTGGGTGCAAAAGACAACCATCATTAGGAAGGAGACTGTGAAAAAGCCAGAGCTGCTGGTTCTCACCAAAAGTCTCCTCAATACTCCCGAAGTTCCCCAAATGAACTATCACGACTTGTACTTAGACATGAACAATAGAGAGATGCAGAAGTAGGGGTGAGTACCAGAAAAGGCACACGGTAGGCATCATCAATCGACTAAATGAAATAGTGAACATAAGCAAAGTCCAAATGTATAGAACTGCAACAGTGTAGCAAAACAACATAGATCAAGGTATAGGCATATCTGGGAACCCTCAAACCACAATTGAACTAATCAAAGAGAAGAATAATGATAGCCTGAAAGAACCCAAGTACTGAACATAGATATGAACTGACGAAGAATGTGTAGGACAATACCATAATAGCTGTCAACTAAGGTATAGTGTTGTACGAGGGTGTAAGGCCCTAGTATCTATGCATGTATACCAACTGGGCCCCCATAAGCTCAGAGGGTACACCCACGCACAATAATCATACTGACAGATAATCATCAAATCCCTCAAAACCATCATAGAATCCCATAGAACCATCATAGAGCCCAACTATCCACATCATCACAACATGGGTCAATTGTACGTGGGTGTAAGGCCCTAATGTTTAAGCTTGAATGCCCCCGAGCCTCCATAAGCATAAGAGGTACACCAACACACAATTAGGGTGTGAATAGATGAGTGGATCCATGGGTAAGTAATCACGGGCCTCACACCCAACAATCACAAGTTAATTGGGTCCTCGAGCTTGTGCCGATATGTGGAACCTGATCCATAGTTCTCTGATCTGGACTTCGGTCGAGAAGTCAGCCAGGGTCAAATGTTCTGACACTCAATATAATGGTGGGATGTATTCCCCGTGGGAGAAAGAATCCCCACCGCATAAGCAATAGTGTATTATCTCAGGATGTTAATCACAAGACTCAGCCCCACAGAATATTAATCACGGGGCCCATCACCACAAAATATCATTCAGGGTCCTCGACCCAAACTCATCCAGCTCTCAATCCTCAGAATGTGCTTCCGCCACCTGGCATCACAGTCGTGGCCACTGGGACCCAAGTCTATGGGGAGCGTCACCCAAGACCCAAACTCTACAGACGTGACCACTAGTGTTCAACGGTGACGGGGAGTATCATCTAGGATTAGATGTATCATTCAATCACTCACTCAACCAATCTATCCAAATTTGGAACTCTAAATTCATATCGTGCCCAAAGTGAATGTAGGCAACGATAATTGTATCGTACCCAGAGTGAACGTAGGGGACGACACTCTCAACGTAGGTATCCTACAATCTCAATATAACCCAACTAATCAGAATCACCACCTCTCGCGGACACAATAGATACCCTAGAATCGAATAGAAAGAACGAGTACACACTACAACAATCAACAGTATATTAGAGAGTATACACATCACAAAACACCTTAGAGCCATGCCTAGCTAAGGCCAAGTATACCATAACCTCGTTAATCACAACTGAATAAGTAAGCGTAGACCATTACAGCAAATCATAAATATCCAGGATACCGAAACCAAACTGGGTCATGTCTATACTAGAGTCAAGCTGCAGTACGACATATAATCAATATACAGTCTCCTAGTATCATATCACAGTAGCAACAGGCCATACACATTTATACAGGTATAAGTCAAGTCAGAACACATGCTAGTCTCAGGGTACTAGCCCATATTTGGCCTTTCTCGGGCCCTTTCTTTGGGTAAAGCAACTATAGGACATCGTCGTTATAACCTAAGACAAGACCCAAGAGGCTAGATAAATAGAAGGATGTCACCTACCCCAAATTATAACGAAGCTTAGTAGCCATAAAGAATATCGCCTAAGGCAACCATGTGCCGACCCACTGAAAATGTGCCCCTCTCAATAAGATGCCAGTCCCAAAGACAAACCCATATAACTAGCGTCTCATCTCAGATCACCCATAATGCCAGTAGGATATAACCTACACCTCGCAAACAGAGTCGCACTCCCATCTCTAACCCGTTAGTGGCTTAGTATCAATGCATCTCGTATTACATGTCACAAGGCTCCTTCAGGGTTATAACTATGACCGTCCCCAAGACATGGGTATCTGTAGTCACTAACAAATAGCACAAGTACATAACATATAATTGCAGTATACAAGATCATCTAAATCGCAGGGCAATATAGGATCATGTTTAATCAAGGAATTCTACTTAGAGTACTCAGTAAATATATAGGTACTTGCAGCCACATCATGTATATACATACCAATCTTATATAGTTACTAGATCTAACACACATGGTAGCATGTAATCACGGGTCAACCTCAATAGCTAGTATATTCCGGTAACCTCAGACCACACACCTATAAAAGCAAGAGTGAAACTCAGTGTAAATACCTGTCACATATTCACTGCTCCAGTCAACCCCTTCCAAGCTCCCTCGTAGCCATATAATGGAAGAACTCAGGTAATATAACAGCTATAACCAACACAACCTTCAATACAACAACTATCTTTCCATAACATTATATAGAAATAATACGCAGATTACATCTAGTCATATACAATATATGCTCCTCAACTCAATCCATAAACAATACATTCCTACACAGTACAACTCAAATATGCAAACATTTCGGCTCAGTCTAGGGTATAGAGAAAGCCTAGCCTACTTGGCATCTAATATCTCTAGCTCTGAGTCAATCCAACCAAGACTTTTCCCCTCTGAATCACTTATTGATGTTGCTTAGCTTTTCAAACATAAGTGATAAGATCATTACGGCTGATTTGGCTGTAAAAACTGAGAAAATGAGTGAAATTACATCAATTAAGATTAAATTGGGAAAATCAGGGCCCACACTTGAAATACAAAACTAATCCATACAAAAAAAGTCTATACATCACCTCAAGTCCATAGAGAGAAATTCGGCCCAAAACGGACCCAAAAGACCGAGAAAAGGACCAAAAATGAAGTTATAAACTTTACCGGAAAAACATCTTTTCAAAAATTTCTTGGAAAAAATGCTCAAAAAATAAATAAAATCAGCAAATACCCAGCATACCACAGTGTCACTCTCGGAACGTAAATAATGAAGATGTAAATTTCACTTAATTCTGTTAAGAAATGTCTGAGATATTGCAGTGTAAAGTTTTCACTCATTCCCGATATATCAACGAAGAAAAAGCAGTGATTTACCTCAAAATATATGTCAAAATAAATCTAACTACAATACAACATTCCTTGCAAAAAAACTGAGTCACGTAGCATTTTGGATCTCTCATATTGGATGAAAAATGAGCTCAGAATCGCGGTACGAAGTTGAGAGGAATATAATTATGTTCATTTCCTGGAAAAATAAGTATATATATATATATATAGGAAGGTGGCTTCCAGATCACTACCATGTGGCACAAACCAGATATACCATATGGCAGCAGTAGGGTGTGCCATGTCACCCTCTCCCGTTAATCCTTTAATTGTTTTTTCCCCCATTTCGGGCTCGTTTGGACTCTGATTTTAGCAAACGAATTATGTAACTCTATGGATTTCGACATTCTGTACGAAACAATTCGATTAGAATTTCAAACAAAGCTTTCTAAAACATAGTGATAGTCCTGTTTCTTTATACGTAACTTTTAATGTAAAGCCCCCGGGGTTCAAATCACACCCGAACATCCCCGGTATCAACGGGGGTTCACCCTAAACCAAAATCAATATTCCGGAGATAACCTTGATATCAAAATTCTCATCCAAGCATGATTCCCATTAGAATTGACCAGGAAAACTATTAATCGATTCTGGCAGCCAATTTTGCAATCCATGATACAATTGCACCGGACGTACTCCTAGCTTAATTCGGTTGTTACAGAGCTAATGGAATCATCAGAATTCTATTCTGAAGTCATTTACTAGGACTTTACTCAAAACTCATTTTACGGGTATAACTTCCCAGCTAACTCAAAAATCCACACAACTCCCGAATAGGCCGACCACTAATCATCCCAATGGACCCGAGGTGACTATACACATGCTCACATCAACATAATAGCAGCAAAACCATATAAATGACCCAAAGGGTCATTACAATTTAGCTACTCATGCTATGTGTAGATTCAAGAATTATGAATTGAGAAGACATAATTGACCACTTACACAAGAGAATTAAGAACAAACAAATCCAATTTTAATAAGAACCACACGCTTCAAGATGAAATTCAAACACAAGTGTTCTCAAATACTCTCTTTATAATCTTACAATTTTCTCTCTCTAAATATTGAGTTCTTTTGAGTATTAGGCGAAAACTCTGACAAATTACCTAAAAAAAATCTATTTATAATAATTAAAATTCAATTCCTAAACACAATAGGAGAACTGGTCAGCATGCCATACGAAAGGGCATTACGGGCCGTATTGCATTCAATGGCCCATAACCGGGGTCTCTTACTTGGCTGCTAGAAATTTGTACTTCAACTCTATGAAACCCCTATACGACTTGTAAAGTGATTTACAACCCATAAAGGGGGTTTCATTTGATAAAATTCTTGAAAGTCCAAGTCTTTAATCCTCATGGCACGAACAATCTTCTACCACTCGTAAAACCATCTACGCCTCATCCAGATGTTCATAAAATAAACTTCAAAAAACAACCCATCATTGGATTTGTCCAGGACATCACCCTACGACTCGTAGAATGATCTACGACCTGTAAAAGGTCTTGTATAACAGCAAAACTCAGCAACTTCTACAATTTTCCCCAAAATCAAGGCGAACCTATAATCCTACAAACACAAACACAAACACAAACACAAACACAAAAATACATAAAACCTACTAACATCGCATTGAGATTCCAAGTTTAAAGCATCAAAAGTATTGTATTTTGGCAACACATCTAGCGATGATTTTCAATTTTTTAACTCATTTTATTAATGGCATTTTCATAATTATGGTTTATTCTAAGTGTCTTTTGTGACTTTCTATGATAGCTAAAGACTTCCTGATGACCAAAACACTATTCCACTCATTCAAATTCATTCTTCACATTTAAAATTCTCTCAAGTCTCTCTAAAAAAACTCTAGGGGGATTAATCTTGGGTATCAAGGAAAGGATCTTTCTTCACCAAATTTCTGCTTGAATCTTCTTCATTTGCTAAGGTATGTGGGATTGATTCTTTGTCCTTTTCAACCAAGATGCCCCAAACTCTTTTACACTCAATTTCATGGAATTGTTTTACTTTAAATATGGGTTTTCAATATTATAATTTATTAAAGTCAATTGATATATGGGCTATGCTTTAATGATGATTTTAAGTTGTGTTAAGTCCAAATATTATGGTTTTCTTTTGAGATTATGAAGTTATGGAAGTGCATGTCCCTTTTAAGGCTTGATTTGTGCATGTGTAATCTATATTATGATTTAAATGTGAATTTTACTTATGTCTTTACTTGAATTTCATAATGTATTATTGATTTAAATTTGAATCTCTATTACCCATGCTATTCTCATCTCAGTCATAGCATATGCATTCTTGAGCATGGGATTTTATGAAAATAATGAAGTAGGTTAAGCCCAATTATGTTTATGTAAATGATTATTATAACATATTTGTTATGACAAGAATGTGATCAGATAAATATCGATGATTATTTGTCGTTGAGCATTTTGGGTGCTTGCCAATATTGCAATGTAAATGGGTTATTCCTATGCATGAAAAATATCATATGAAATGTGATTTGGCATTTGAGCCTAAGTATGATTTATTATGAATGATTTTCGGCCTTTAAGCATAAGAGTGCATTGCAAAGATTTGATAAGACTTACATCTCTTTAAAAGGATGTATATGTTTACGTATATGTACTCTTGTGGGATGATGATATAGCACCGATGGATTGAGGGCGTTGGAGCTATCTCCAAGGGGGATGTTTCTTTCCTTGAACTATGTGCCAAACATAGGTATATATATGAAAATCCTATTCAAAATGGGAATGCTTGTAAGGATGTTTAATACTCCAAAATGGGGATGCCCGTATGGAGAAGAATGGTATGATATGATATAATGTGAAAAACCTATCTGAAATGGAGATGCCCATAAGAAAGGTTGCTTCTCCGAAATGGGATGCCCGCAAGGTGAAGTATGGTTTACCTTTGGAAAGTAAACCACCTCTTTTCCGGTGACGGGATTTCATCAGGATTTCAAGTAATAGCCTTCTTGGTCTTACTCATGTCGATTGAGGTCATATCCCTACTATATATGAGCATTTAGCATTTCATGCATCATGGACTTCATGGAATACTGTTGTATGACTTTTATTTGGATATATGCTTCTTTCCATATTATGTGCCTTTGTCATCTAACATTGAATGCAGATTTGTAAGTCATATGCATTATATGCCCGCATACTTAGTACATTCAAAGGTACTAACGCATACTTTTGCCTACATGATCACACCATATAGGCACTAAGGACTACATTCATCCATAGTACGATATCTAGCTTGGATCTTGAGTTTTGCTTGTTGTGGTAAGTCCTATCTTCCAAGGACAAACCATCTTTCCTCTACCTATGGTGTTTATTTTGTTATTTACATTGAGGGTGAGCTAGGGGTATGTATTGGCCCCCATCCTATCTTATGATTAGAGGCATTGTTAGACATCTTGTAAACTCCTTTACATTTATATGCTAATTGTTGATATTGGAAGTTATGTTTATGGCTTTGAACACCTATTGGTTTCCCTTATGTTATTTTGTTATAAGCTTATGATATGGTTATTTGTATGAGGTGAAAGATCCTAAGTATCGAATTGCCCCCATAGAGTGAGTCATACTTACCCAATCCTTTGTGGATCTTTTTTTTTTCCCATTCCCTATGACATCCCCATAGCATGAGTCCTATTCTCCCATCCTTAGAATTATATGTTTCCTTTTTTATTACGCTTCCGAACCAATGATGTGGATATGGATACTTTGAGGCTTGTTTGTGGACTCTCGGATTCCCATTGGCCATGTCACTCCTAGGCCCTAGGTCTAGGTTGTGACAAACATGTAGTACTAATATCTATGGCATATGTTTGTCTCTCCCATCCTTGTAAATATCATCTCTTACTGCTCTTATGGATCAATCGATCAACTGTAGGAAACTGGCCAAAATAATTATGGTACCCACACCCTTGGCAGCCCGCTCTCACTTATCCTCTGATGATAATCCTCTCTTTCAAAATCCTAAACTTTAGTGGGAGTTTTAAAATACCTCACTTTCACCAGACCTGTGATATAGCCTATTGTCTTAGGCTAGCTATTTGCTAGTGTATTTTACTGTGAAAAATGATACCTACCAAAATTATTTAGTTAGTCTCGATAGCAACCATGTATGTTTGATTGCACTGACATTGCATGTATTGATGAGTAAGGATGAATTGGGAAAAAAGCATGATATGAGAGACTTTATTGATGTGTAATTAGTGCCATGTGAGTGTGAGCTTTCTTTGCTAAAATCATATATTGTGTCTCAATTCAGAACTTGCCCTGTTACTCTACTTAGACTATAGGTTAGTTCGTTAGGGAAAGATCTTAGGCCATTGTTCATAATTCTTCAATTAGCCTAAATAACAAACCAAATGTGTAATGTATCCCTTGATTCTAATGTTTGAACCTTACATATACTCTTTTCTTTGTAAAAATCTAAGTTACCTAGACTTATTAGATGTAAAATCCTGAAATTGACCCTAGTCCTTCCTTAAACATTATGCATTTTAACTAAGGCAAAAAGCCTAAGTTGAGGGTGTCTACCGAAAGTGGCCCTAGTTCCTAGATTGGATATTATGCACCTCGACTCTGGCCAAAAGCCTAAGTTGAGGGTGGTTGGTGTAAGTGTAAGCACAAAATGAGGGGGAAGCTAGTGATACATGAAAAAGGGATAAAAATGTGTTTTGGGTGCAAGAATAATGAGTGATTCTTAATAAACAAAGCCTCAAATGGTGCCATATGGATGCTGGAACGATAAGTGTTATTATATGCTGCCAGTGGCAAATGCTAGTCCTATCAGGCTCCAAAATCAAAAACAAAGGCCCTAAGCATGTCCTTTTACACCTAAATGGTGCTCTCTGACTGACCACCAGTCTGAGGGTTAAAAGTTGAACTCAAATCAACTATAGTACCCAAACCACACTATAAAGCCCGCCAAAAGTGAGAAGTAAACATAGACCCCTATCTGATACTATAGACATTGGCACACCATGCGATCTAACAATCTCACATGTATACAATATAGCTAACTGCTCCGCACTATAGCCAGTCTTCACCGATTTGAAATGTGCTGACTTGGTCAATCGATCAATGACCACCCAAACTAAATCAAACTTGCCCAAGGCCATTGGCAAACCTGTGACAAAATTTATAGTAACTCTCTCCCACTTTCACTCGAGAATAGGCATCCTTTGCATTAATTCACTAGGCTTTTGATGCTCATACTTCACTTGTTGGCAATTCAAATACTTTACCACAAACTTAGCTATGTCTCTCCTCATTCCACACCACCAATAATGTTGTTTAAGATCATGAACACCCGGATGGATGGAATATCTACCAGAATGGACCTCCTCTTATATCAATCTCACCTAATCCCCAACTTTAGGCACATAAACTCTACCATTAACTCTCATAACACCATCGGCATCAGTAATAGCCACGTTGGTCTCACCTCTCAACACTTTATCACGAAACATGCATAATTTGAGGTCCTCGAACTGGTGAGCACATATCTGATCAAGCAAAGAAGAATCAGACTTAAAAAATGCCGAAATACTCTGAGAATGAGAAATATCCAAATAGAACATATGCCTAGGAAGTGA
>JAOTQR010020337.1:1933-12552 GCA_025774065.1 Solanum ossicruentum
ACTCTCATCATCACCTAAATCTATTGCATACTTCCATCATTTTCAAGCCTAACTCAAGGTCATAAAGTGCTACCTGTAGGATGATCATACTTATGCTATTCTAACCCATATGGATTATGTTTTGCACATCCATAGAGGCATTGAAAAAGTCACCAGTAGCCTATATTTATCACTCACTTAATGACGATTACACATTCGACCTTATCATTCTAATCACTTCTTAGCTTTTCAGAGGTCAAAACTACTTTGAAATCTTTAAACTTATGATAGTACCTCTACACCCACAATTTTATTAACTCCTATTATGAGGCATACCAATCTACCCTTACCTGTCTATTACATACAACTAGGTCTCATCTCTATCTGAAACCTTAAATAGAATAAGAGTATTGTAATCGTCACCCTAAGTGACACTCATTCCCTTTCATCTGACACAACTCATCAATTATCATCCACATCACTATCAATACCAAAGAAATAATTATTAGGAGGGCTTAAAATATAATATTGTAAGCATGATTCCTTCAAAATATCTTATATGAGGACATTCATAACATGATATGATGCCACTGGGGGCTCATCATGAGTTTATAGAACTGTATATGCTATGAAGCTCAAGTCTTATCTTGTGTAACATAAGGCTATAAACTATTAGTTCATGAGATAAGATCAGAATTATTGAATGATGTTATCACTTCTCACTTTAAGAGTTGAATAGGAACACGTATGAATATGGAGTGGACGAGTATGATTCATAGTCTTGGTGCTCTTGCATAAAATAGGAATAAAACATTATCACGATGAAGTATAAGGAATATATACGATAGAAAAGCAATAATATCTCATTCTGATCAACTCAACACTGTCAAAAGCTCAAGATTTACTTTGGTTTATTACCTAACCATCTCCCCCTCAGCTTAAAGGTCACCTCTCTGAGTTTGTGAATTGATTCTCCTTTCTAAGCTATAGATACAACCCTCCAGATGATTGAAGCACCACTGTGTATAGAATTCTTACATCCCCCTCTCACTTACTACTCAAAGATGTGAAGCTACTGCTAAAACTTTCTCCCGAGATATCAACTTCTAACCGTCTTCCATATATCTTTATAGGCTTCTTTCATTTCTTGCTACTCTTATTCGCATAATAGTCGCTCTCCATAACTTAGGATCTACTATATTTCTTTTTGGTCCTCTAATCCTCACCTTCTATGTTCACTTATGTTTGACTGAAGAAAGCCTGGACTATAACAGAGATTCCTTATTATTTATGGCTATCCTCCTTGGACTCAACTCTTAAGGGTAATAGAGAATGTCTACATTAGCCTACTCCACATTGACAACTCAAATATACTATCTAGATTCTTGTAAAAGTCATAACTTGGAGCTTCATATAGTTTTACACTATTAGAGCTACACTTCTTAAGCCTCTTGCTATCTAACGAGCTATCCTCAATCCACTATTCCTACCAAAGGGGCACCTACACCACACTCATACATAACATTCCTTGAAGGTCCATCATAATCCCGAACATACATTATGGGGAGTCTCTTAGAGTAATTCCCCAATTAAGACCATCACTATCAAAATGCTATCTCCCTTTTCACACGACCTCTCATAATTTAAGCTTAGGGTCTAGCACTAACATGGGCAATACACTTTGCTGTCATATCACCAACTCATAACTACTATATAAAATCTTAGAAACCTAGGTCCACTAAAACTTCATAGCATATGCTTAGTTAACATATCTCACACTTATAGACTATCTTGGAGGTACGTCTTAGGCTCTCCTCTTATCTAATGACTTAACGTCAATTCCCTATCTTTATCTAAGGATCACATACAATGTTCTCATAACATCATACTTCTTTCAAGCCAGTAGCTTAATTTTCTCGCTTTTGCTATGCCAAGTCTACTAGGCCAAACCTCAAACTAATGGTGTCACTCTCATCCTGTTGTCCCTGCTTTACATGATACTCACTTAAAGTTCAAGCTTAAGGTTTAATACTAAACATGTGCATCCACACATCTCATATATATATATATATACTTTAGTAATTCTAAACTACTAGATAAGGTCAAGAATTGTTAGATCACTAAATCTCATGATAAGAAATAATTGTCTAACCATGGTTAATCTAAGTATAGTCTATCATCAAACTCCCTTTCATAAGTTAGATAATATCCACCCATCCATTATGCCTCCTTACCTAGCTAAGCTCATAACTCTATAAATCTCACATGACTCCCCTTTTCACAATCATGAGCCTAGTTTAGATCTACTACTGTATGCTCTCTATTCTTATATTCAATACATATACTTATCATTACTAACACAATGCTACTTCAATATCAACTCTTTTCATATTCGACTGTGCACCATCTCATACAAACTAGCAACTCTTCATATACCTTATTATGGAAGCTATACGATACTTACTACTCTTTAACCAAAACTTGTAAAGAACTCGACTAATTACCACGTGACTGTTAGCTACTAGCTTCAAGAAGTTACTATTCTCACTCTTTGTGATTTCTACATCTTTCTAGTTTTAGGACTATTCTACCACATAGTTTAAAAGGGCCTTTAATCACTTTCTCTGAAGGGGAGGGGATACTACTAATTATTAGAGGCATAACTTGACTTTTCCTCTCAAGAGTAACATCTGAAAATGATTCTCGGGAATCGACTCTGAAAGTACATCCTATCTTACTCTAACTCAAATGCACGATTCATAGGAATAAGAGTGCATTACTTCGAATCGATAACTCAAGAACATTAATTAGCTCATCTCAAGCCTAATGTAGTCACTTTGCTTTCTGAATACTTTATCTGAAGGTAACTCAATAAGCAAGATCTCAAATTCTTTGTTCTAACCACCTAAATTATTGGAGGTAGTCAAAAGAATCTGGGAAAGGCACGAATCTGGACAAGTTTCATAGGAAGTAACTCTATTGCATGATTAGAACATGAAAGAAGGGAAACTTTTCTTAGATGTCAATAGTCTCTCATTTACAGATGTGGGGCCCTCACAACCATAAATCAGATCCTACAGACATGGCTTCATGACACCCTAGGAAATTTGAACTCTGTGCTCTGATACCAAATTTGTCACGCCCCGCGTCTACACCCTAGATGTGACTGGCACTCGAGAACCATTGTTGGTCCCCAAGCGAACCCTTGGCCTAACTGGTTTATTCAACTAAAATATTTAACATGTATGCAAAAACTTTACAAGATATACCTTTTAAAATACTTAATAACAAAACTCAAGAGTCTCAATCATGTTTATTACAAAATCTGAAAACATTTCTTAATACACCAAAAATAATGCTTGATATGTCTGAATAAAAAACTAAATTGACTTATTAACTCTGTCCATGAAGCCTCTACTATGCTGAGATGGTACCTGGCTGTAAAATAAAAGTACATAAACTAAACTAACTAGAGTCGTTTGAAAGAAAAGAGGTCTCACCCATTGTCTCTTAAAAACTGAAGTACTGAATATCTGCTGTCATGTGGATACTTGAATCTGCATTATAAAATGCTGCAACGCCAAAGGAGTCAGTACGTGAATGTATGGTATGTAAAATGGCCAAAATGGAAACTCAGGGTAGCCAATACCCTTAAGATAAATACCACATATCTCAATATGAAAAGAATGAATAATAAATACAATACATGTTGAAAATGTAACATATGCTGAGTGTAAAACTAACTTGCTTTAGCTTGGGGAGTTTCTCTAACTAACAACCACCACTATGAGCTTCGTGGTGATACATTGTCTTGCCATGCTGCCAGAGTTGTCTCGTACTTTGTCGGGGTAGAAGAAAAATAACTAGGGGAGTGGATCCATCCCAAAACTGGGCCATCTCAGTGGCAAGTGAGGAATTGTCTTCTGGTGCAATCCTATCCTACACTGGCTATGTATTTTATGAGTTCAAGTTATGATTACTCTCACTCATATCGGTGCTCAATACTACTCCCAAAAACATGCATGGTTCTCATTTGGAAAACTAGAAATCTATTACTTGGAGCCTTGGCTAAAGATATTTCCTTTAAGCTACATTTTCTTTCTCTCAAGACTAGTAATGCCCTCTTAAACTCTGAAACTTTTGCATGATAAATAGTAATGCAAAATGCGTTAATTGACTGAACTGGTCTTTCAAAATTGATATGCAATACGCAAAAGATGGTAAGGTAAATAGACTACTTATATATTTCATGCTGAGGTACTTCTTGAAACTGACTGTACTTTAGACTAAATAACTTTTCAATGCAATTTAAAGCATGATAATGGAATGATTATACAAACTCATCTAGAGTTCTTGTTAATACAATAATTCTCAAGGAATCCAAAGAAAACTATTCAAAAATGAAGTTCTTGGCATAATGATAATGAAATAATTAGGATGTCATGACGAGACCCTACAATTTCTCCATAAGATCACAGGAATGAAATTTGGCTTGACTTTTGACTAGTATTCTTGGTACAATTATAGATTAAGCATAAAAATAAGATTTTTGGTAGTCTTACACACCTGAGGAATTTGTTCTTGGAAGAATTGAAGAAAATTCCTGAAGCCCTGGCTTGCCTCGTGAATCTATGCTTAAGTTCTTGGAATGTTTTTAACGTTAATGAGAGGAATCAGTATGTTCTAGAGATTTATTTTGGGTAAAAGTCGACTTGTTTAGGCTTAAGGAGGGAAGAAAAAGTTGGAACTACCCTCCCTTAAGTAAAATAAGGAAAATTAGAAAAAAGACAACATTTTCGCGTCGCGCCTGGGGCGCGAACATGTATATTTTTCCCATTTTTTGCGAATTTCAACTTCCCGTCGAAAACAAACCAAAAAAGATTAAGCTGAGTTCGCATCCCAGGCGCGCACCCTTACTATCCGGGCAAAATTTCAAAAAATTTTATTTTGACTCGGTTGCTCTAAAATCTGGTCGAGACCATTTGCTCACTCAGTTGTTCGTGGTGATAGCAAATTCAGTCTCGGATTTGCCAACGGAGCATGGAAAAATGCTTTATGCGCACGATTCCATTCTATGGGTATTTCGGTAATTTCACGAGTGTTACATTATTTGATTCAAATTAATAAAAATCATCCACATACATTTCCCATCCTACATAGTCTGTCTATCAAATTCTATTCTACGAGATTTCCCTAACTTAATCTATAATTTGTTAGCATAGAAATTTTGTTGCTATACATTTATTCTCAGTCAAATTTCTTTTTTTTTTTTCATTTGTATCTATATAATATAATTAAAAAATATAAAATTAGCACAAAAACATGAGGCGACGAGGATTGTCAAGTGTCAATAATATAACATCATCAATTTAATTCAAGCATACTTTGTGTAAAAAGATTTTCATGCTTTAACTATAATAATAAGTTATTAATTTCTGACAGTTGTTAAAATAGTCATGTTCAATTATATTTTCAACATAAGTAATTACTCAAGAAATTAAAACAATTAATTATCTGGTACTTCCTAGGTTTCATATTAGTTGTCCATATTATTAAAGATAATTATCTTAAATTACTAGTCAATTTATAAAATCAAGATAAATTAATTATATTTTTCTCATTTTATCCTTACAGTTAGTTATTTTTGAAAGTGTTAACAAATTTAAAAAATTTCAAAAAAAAAATTTTAAATAAGTAAATTAATAAAATTAACCTTCTTATTTATGAATCTTTTTAAAATTATATATAAAGAAAAAAATTAATATAAGACGGAGATATAGATAACGATTATCTAAGCAAATTAATTATGGGGGACCATCAAATATATGTCATACATTGTAACAGGTAAAAATTATCTTGTTTGAGATGTAGATCTACCAGATTTTAGTATATGTATGTCAATTTATTTAATTTTATACAAGTTTAAGTGTTTATACACACATATGCAGAGTTGAAAGTTATCGATGTCAATTTAAAAAAAATATGTTTATGTATTACACTTAAATTAAAAAATATAGTCCCCTAGCTCTTCTCATCACTATCGCCAAATCAAGAATTTTACTTATTCTTGAATTGATGGACTAATTTGTTGGTTGAATTTGACATAAATGCAGAGCTATCCTTGCTTTGGTTTATTCTCTCTTTTTTTTTTGAGAAAATACATAAAATTTTTCCTGAACTTAGCAGAAAATTTTAATTTTACAATTTAGCTACATGGGCATTTGAATACCACCCTTAACAATTTTCAAGTGAATTAAACATTTCACTAAGGGTGACGTGGTAGAGTGATGAAATTCCCTCTCCTAAAAATGCGTGACATAATATAAACTAAAAAAATAAGTGATAAAATCATACATATGGCATTTTTTATCGGTTAATATATGATTAATATTTTAAAATATTTTTTATAAATTAAATTTTTAAAAATATATGAAATTTCTTTTTTAGAGGTAAATAAAAAATTTGGGGCCTATTTTTCTAGAAATTGTTTAATTTTGTTTTCTCTCTTCATTTTGTCGTCTTCTCCAAAAACCCTCTCCACCATTGAAGTACTATTTATATCTTTCTTCTTCCATATTAGTCATTTCTTCCTTCATTATTTCACCAGCCCATCATTAATCCACAAAATCATGCACCAACTTCATTTTATTGAATGTAACTTTTCTTAAATTTGGAGGGACCCATTTTGATTTCTATTAGTTGCAATGCAAAAAATGTGGATCTACTAACTTTCTTATACATCTTTCATTTTTAATTTAAGGTATAAAAGAAAATGCTTTCAAAAAATACCTTTTTTCCAGGGTCGGATTTATTAGATTGGTGTGGGTGGGCTGAAGAGAGGATTCGAAATTAGAGGCTAGAAATGGTCGAAAGAAAAAATAGTGAATGCTGAAAATGGTGAAAATCAAGGAAGAAGAAAATGAGCGAGGGTAGGGGTGGTTAGGAGAGGAGGATTTTAAAAGGTGGGACCCACTTATTTTGAATAGTTTAAATTAATGAAAGTGATTTCACATTTTAATTTTAAATTAATTGATTGATTAGTGTAATGAATTGTAAAAAGTGGTCAAGAAAAAAAGGTAAATAAACAAAAATAAGAATTAATGGCATGGTGCTTACGTGGCAATGATGTGGCGGGTGAGAGTGATATTATACTCTCAGGGTGGTACTTAATTCACTTGAAAGTTCTTAAGAATGGTATTTAAATGCTCGTGTAGATAAAGTGCTAAAGTAATTTTTCCTACCATGTTCTGAAGGGATTTCTATGTATTTTGTCTTTTTTTCAAAAAAAATCAGTGACACACTTTTTGATTACCAATAGAGAATATGAAATTTTGGATTTGCAAAAAGTTACTGAATTACAATCAAAGATTAAGACTTACAAATCATAAAATTTTCTTTAATTTGGGAAAAGTAAGTTCATTTAAAAAATATTTTAAAAATATTAAGTCAACAAAACATGAAAAATTGCAAGATATTTTCATCTATACCAAACACACCCTATATGCAAAAGATTTACAAATCACCATTAAATATGAATATCTTCCCCATAGGTTTTTAATTAAATATAAAGCGTTATATGATTCATAATTTTGATTGACTCATACGAGTCATTAATTTTATTATAAAAACTAAAGGATAATTTGTTTGCATAGAACTTTTGTTGGTATACATTTATCTTCAATCAAATTTCTTCTTCTTCATTTTTTTCATATGTATCAATATAATATAATTGTCACGACCCAAGCCTAAGGCTTAATGGGAAGCCCGAAGGCAACCCAAACAAGCCTCTTAACATATCGTTTGCACATCCTTGATTGCGAAATATAACACAAACATTCAATATTTAATTCTAGGGAAATAGGGGTCTTATGGCTCATCCTATGGGGATAGATAGGGGAAAGGGATTTGCATGAATCACATAACAAGCAAGTACTAAGTAGAGGGTAAGTAGGACTCAAGCTATAGGGCATAGGGACTTAGGACTTTCATCACTTCCCATCATAATCAATAGCATCAAATAACATCACATAAGAGATAGGGTCTAAGGGATAAATCTCTATAAAATCTCAACATCAAATTATAGGTACGTAGCATAGTATCCAACAACACCTCAAAGCATGAATAGGACGAGGGCCAAAATATGTTCAAGGCTTACCCTTAAACTAGGAAGTAAAGTGGAATAACGTCTCAACATAAGTAAGACAGAAATCGGATATTGTCCCTGAACTATAGGACTCACCAACTCTTTTATTTCAACGATCCAAGCTGATCACATAGAGGATATCGATGAGCAACGGTCTATGAATGGTTAAATCATGCAGGCATAGATTTAAGCGGCAATACTTGGAATATATTGGTATTTAGGTATGCAATATATCACATGGAAATTAATAATGAAATGATCCATACTAAGTCTTGTGATAAAATGATACATTTACGAAGGCATTAATAAGACGTAATCAAGCTAACATAAAGGATAACTTTAGAAAGAACATAATAGGATGCATAGATGAACATAATCGAGCATAAGCAAATTATATAAACTTGGAATATAATATGGGTGATCATTTAGGCATTTTACTCTCACAATAGAACATGGAATAATGCACATGAGAAATAAAGAACTTAGCCTTACTTGAATGCATGATAAGTCACATTAAACTTAAATTAGTGAGAAATACACGTTGTCATACATAATTAAAGTATTAATATTCTTGGGTGGATAATACATCACCTTACATAAAAGATTATTTTATTATGCAAGTAACATTGGTAATCATAATGGAGACCACCTTACACACTTGTAGACATCATCATGAACCTTTAGGGAAAAATACCGTTTGAACTTGTGAAATAATGAATCATAGGAACATTAAATTATCTTTGGACATAACACAAAGGAACCATATTAATTTATCATAAGGGGACCTATTGGGAACATGAGTAGAACTTGAATAAAGGTGATAAAATCATTTGAGTTCTTAAAACAATGAGTTATATGAATTCGAAACACCATCAATAGTAGTAAGCATATTTGGACATAATAATAAGGAATAACCATAATTATCATAAGAGAATATCTTAGGAACATGAGGGGTACATGAGCATATATAGGAAAATCATAGATCAAGAGTGACATATACCATAAAGCTTTGGAGAGTTTGTAAAAGATGGTGAGAGAGACCATAACCAAA
The DNA here is from genome assembly GCA_025774065.1 of Solanum ossicruentum. Lineage (NCBI taxonomy): Eukaryota > Viridiplantae > Streptophyta > Magnoliopsida > Solanales > Solanaceae > Solanum > Solanum ossicruentum. Next base: position 11,107 of record JAOTQR010020337.1, read on the forward strand.
TAAATCGTATGAGCTAATCCATAGAGTCCCGATGTTTCCCTAAACCAGAAAAAAAGGAGAAGTCACTTGCCAAGGTGAACCTCCTAGTGCCTAAGTGGATCCACTAAGCCTCATGTGAACTAGGTACTTGTCTGTAGTTCTTGGACTCGAGTACTCGCCTCAAACCCTCATATTTAGGGTACTCGCCTCTTAGGGATTGGGTAATCGCCTCTAACCCCTTTACCTATGATAGCACATAGTTTTAGGACTTGGGTAACTCTAGTCCACTCAGTGCTAGGTAGTTTCTCACAAGAGTAGGAAAATCATAGGTCATAGTACATGTCATAAAATCATTCCAAGGCGTAGGGCAACTTTTCCAATCTCCAACCCATTGAGATCATAAGTCAAAGTCATAAGATACCTCCTTAACAATTCCTTAGATGGGAGATCCTTCACTATAATACATTCACTCATTAAGTAGATGGGAGATCCTCTACCATCAACATTCATTCATAAGAAAGTTTTCATAAGTCAATAATGAACATAGAATGTCTCATAAGTCTTCATTTCTCATTATTTAGACATTATACTTCAAGAAATATAGTGAATATGATCAATATAAATTATTTTTAAATAACCCATCACAATCGTACATATCTTCTTTCAAAACAAGGACATGAAAACATGAAATTCATCTCATACAATCCTCAACTTCATACTATCTCAATGTATCACAACATTTATAGCTTTGAATGTCATAAACTAGCTCATCAAACCATAACATTATAATATCAAATAAAGGTCTCAATATTATTCATAACATTTATAATATTTGCATGAACTCATAGTATGCTTAAATTCCCTGCAACATTAATAACATTCATAAAATCAAATGTCCAACCATAAAATCGTCATTACATAAGAAATTTTCCATATAATTTAATCAAAACATGGTGGGTATATATTTTTAAGCTTAAAATCATAGAATTCAAGAGTAAGGAACATGAGAGGGGTAACTCAATGTCATTTCAAATAATTCACTAATACATTTGCATGTCATGATCTAAGCCTAGGGCCTAGACGTGACATGACGAATGGGCCAAAGGTAAGCCAAACAAGCCTGTTAACATATCATTTGAATATATTTGGTTTCACATAAATAATAAAAGATAAATAATCACATAGAAAATAAGTCTAAGGGGTGGGTAAGTAGGACTCAAGCTATGTGGTGCAATGACCTAGCCCAATATTGTGAAGTATGGTCAACTCTTGGGCCTAGCCCATCATAGATTTGTCCCTTTTGGCTCACCCCAAAAAGCATGTCACAGTATATAGACTAGTCCTTTACTTATATATCGAACATCTTTCTTGTGTTTTGCATCTCAAGGTGACTTGTTTCATACACCCCCTTTATAGATTCAACATCCTCATTGAGTTTTGCTCCACCACATGGGATTCACCTAGACT
>JAOTQR010020348.1:0-17147 GCA_025774065.1 Solanum ossicruentum
GTATGTATGTGTATGTATGTATGTATGTATGTATATAATTCAAGACAGTACTATAATCATATAAACTTTATTAAAATGTAAATTTTATAAAATGATTCAAATTCTATTAAATTCAAAATATATAATATTTTGGATTAATGTAAGTATTTTAATTAATCAAGTCCAATAAAAGATGAATTTAATTAAAAGCTCAAATTTATTGGGCTACAAAAGATGACAAATTTGGTTAAGCCCAATATCCTCTTATCCTAAAGGCCCACTTGATGCCACGTGTCGGATGATGTGGCATGTCAAGTCTAACAAAGAAGTTGATAGGATCATGTCATATGTCAAGATGACATGGCATTCCTATCTCAATCAAAAGTCAATAAAAATTTATCACATATACAAGTGATGTGTCTCAACAAATCAAATATCGTTATTTCACTTGAAAGGAAACTTATTCTTATCTCTTTTCCTGCGACATGTCACAATAAATCTGATTGGCCAAAAGAAAGCCTAATTTCATCATGATTCCTCTATTCTACAACTTTTTATAGGATTCCTCATATTTCAGAATTAATATCAAGAATTCTAACAAGAAGCCAGAATGAGAGCTCGCAGACCAAATGCAGAAGATTTCTCTACAAGTAACAAGAATTCAAGAAATCAAGAAATCAAGCATTCAAGTTCAACAACGTATCAAGATCAAGACCAGCAGATTCAAAAACAAGCCCAAAAGCCCTTGAATTCAAGTACAAGTCAAGATCAAGTTCAAGAACAAGTTCATATTAAGTTCAAGTTCAAGTTCAAGTTCATCAAATCATTTAATCAAGATCAAGCCCAAAAGCCCTTGAATTCCAGATCAAGCCCAAAAATCTTTGAATTCAAATACAAGTCAAGATCAAATTCATCAAGTTTTTCAAGATTCAAGATCCAGAGCTAAAGAGCCTTTGAATCTACATTTGAAGAGGTGAATCAGAGGATTTATAGAGATTGTAGGACTCACTCCTTGAAATAAAATACTATGATTTTTGTGATATTTTTGTTCTTGATTATTATTTTTTCAATGCAAATTTTATTGTCATATAAATTCTGGCACCCCTAGTGGGAAAATCATCTCAACTTTTCAAAAATCAAAGACTACTAAAATGGCTTCCAAGAAGATTTCCCAATCAACTTCCTCCAAGGTTGTTGATTCCAAGTTCTCTACTGAAGTAGATAGAATCCTGGTTGTCACTTTTGGAAGTGTTAGAGTTGTTACAAGAAGCAAAGCTACTATGTTGGGACAACAAATACTACGAGTGTCGTCCGCACCAACTCCTGATTTTGGATCTTCAACCCCAAAGGAAGCGAGGTCCTCTACAAATGCTTCAGAAGGAGGAAGTAGTGTTGTTGAGCAGATCAAGCAGACTTTGGCTCTACTTGAGGTCTTTATTCTAAGAACTCTACCACAAAGAAAGACCAGGATGCATTCAATGAATCTTCTCCTAATGCATCGCATAATATGAGCCCTCTAAAGATCAACTTTCACAATAATCCATGCTAAGCTTCAATGCCTCCAACAGACATTCAAGCGATGACGACTAATGATTCATCCACGGATGAATAATTTGCAAATCTAGTAAAGATGATTGAAGGGTTGACCAAGGGAATCTAGCCGTGCACTTGGGAAGGGTATTGAGATTCAAGAGACTGAAAATCCTGTGAAACAAGCACCACCTATCAGGGAGCTACCAGTTTCTGCCGAAGGGATGATCCCACTTGATCAATTAAAGGAATTCATCATAGGGACCATCAAAGACAAGTGTGTAGTCTCCACCCTGTCTTCCCATATGTATGCCAAACCTTACACTTTAATGATTGATAGCCTTAAAATGCCTATTGGTTATTAACCTCCCAAATTTCAATAGTTTGATGGAAAAGGAAATCCAAAGCAGCACACTTTGTGGAAACATGTAATAACACTGGGACCTATGTAGACTATCTCATCAAGCAATTCATTTGCTCTTTAAAGGGTAATGCCTTTGACTGGTACACTAATCTTGAACCTCATTCCATTGATAGTTGGGAGCAACTAGAGCATGAGTTTCTCAATCGTTTCTATAGCACAAGGCACATAGTGAGCATGGTAGAATTTACAATTACTCACCAAAGAAATGATGAACCAGTCATTAACTTCATAAATTGATGGACTAACGCAAGCCTTCATTGCAAAGACAGACTTAATAAAGCTTCTGCTACAGAAATGTGTATCCAAGGGGTGCACTGTGGTTCTCTACATCTTACAAAGGATCAAACCTTTTGAAGATCTAGCTATTCATGCTTATGATATGAAGTTGAACATATGTTCTGCAGGAAACGATGGGACGCTTGTTCACGACCCTCGCAAAGCAAAAGGACAAATAGGAACCTAAGAAATAGAGCAAATTTATGTTAAAAATGACAACAAGGAATCTGTGCATTTCAACTCATCTCCCGTGAAGTTCACTACAAAGGAAAGCAAGAAGTAAAGTGTGAAGATAAATTTTAAGGGCGTCCTATTCAAAAATTGATTTTAAAGGAGATGCAAGAAAAAATCCCTTTCTGGATTCTAATATTTCTCAAATATTTCATGAACTAGTTGAACTGAAGCTTATCCAGTTATCAAAGATTAAATGACCCGATATGGCTAGAAAGATTAATAATCCATACTATTGTAGGTATCATAGACTTTTGGGTCATCCCCTCAAAACGTGTTTCATTTTCTAGGACAAAGTTATACAATTGTCCAGGGAAGAAAAGATTGTACTTGATGATAGGAAAGCTATTTCTAAGCAAATCTCTATCATTTTTGGCTCGCTTGACCCGATCCAAATATACACCTTTGACAAAAAAAGTCCTTAGAGCCCAACAAAATCCGAACTAATAGAGATGATGATGAAAGGTTGGGTTTTTGTGACTAGGAGAAGACGTAACAAGACAAGTTCATGAAAAGAATAATCTAGGCAACTAACCCGGGAATGAATGGTGAGGAGACCAAAGAAGCAAAAGCTGGTCATGCATCCAAATAAAGCAAAAGTGGAAGTGCATCACTACCAGAAGGCACGATGTCCTGTGATTTTTTGAGAGTTCTTACCAAGTTGGTTTCACACTGAAACTATCCAAGACAACAACGAGGCATCATGTTTTAACACCGAAAAAGGAGAGACAGTAGGTGAAACTTCATCAAAGGTGTCTCCTATGGATAATGAAGAAGAAATGGGCGAAACTTCATTAAAAGCATCTTTTTTATCTTCTGAGAAGCTTTTAGAACTCTCTTCTCAAGAAGTACATACATGTGATATAAAAATCACATTTATAGAGGATGATCTCCTATTTAGTGAAAAACTACATAATCATCCTTTGTACATGATGGATCATGTGCCAGAGAAGAGAATAAATAGAATCTTGATTGATGAAGGATCTAGAGTTAACATTTTTCCCATCCATACATTAAAAGAACTGGGCATCACAACTAAGGAACATAGTGAAAGTCGTACGTTAATACAAGGATTGGATCAAGGGGGCAGAGGTCTATAGGCTCTATTAAGTTAGAAATCTAGATTGGTGATTTATGATCTAGTGCATGGGTGCAAATGTAAAGACTGCATACAATATATTGCTTGGTAGGGCTTGGATACATGAAAACAAAATTATCTCATCCTCTTACTATCAATGGTTGAAGTATCTTCAAGATGGAATTGAAAGGAAAACAGTTGTTGATGATAATCCTTTCACTAAAGCTGATTCACACTTTGCTGATGCAAAATTCTATCTAAAGATTTATATTATGAAGGAAGCAAAACTTGATGATGTCAAATTGACCAAGTCCAATACGCCTGCCGGCAAAAGAACTGATGTGGTTGTTGGAAAGGTCAAGGTCAATATTGTGGAGCTAGATTCCTATCCAAATAAAGATAAGATCATGTCCTCGAAAAAGAAGCCAACTTCTATGGCCCGCTATGTTCCGAAGGTAAAGAAAGAGACAGGTCAACCATCTGGTGTTCAAGGAAATATACTGGGAGAGATAACTCTCCCTATCAAACGCATTAATGCAATCAACCTCTCTTCAAAGCTGCTAGGAGAGTTTGTGGCTCACAATCCACCTCAAGATATGCCACTCCCCACAAAATGTACAAAGGGCTTTGATTCAAATGTTTACGAGTTATTTGGAAAGGCTAGATATAACCCTAATGAGCCATCTAAATTAAGGAAACTTCCATCAGATGATATCAACAGGATAATGCACAAAGGTCTGGGCTATAGCCAACCACCTCCAATCCATATCTCTATAAAAAGAGCTAGTAACAATTACATCACCGTCAAAGATGAGTTTGCTTCTTCAAACAAAAGGCCTTTTGTCTCCGATCGACTTGGAAAATCCACTACAAGAACTTTTGTGTTTGAGAGAGTGGTACGGTAGAAGAAATAAAATAAGAAGAATCAGAGAAGTTAACCAAGGTTGATGACACTTTCTTCGCTTATCCAAAGGATATCCAAAGCACAATTCACTCTAGGATGAAGCAAAAAGTGGAACTCATGGTTTCATGTGAAGAGGTACTAAGAGCAAAAACTCACACCATGGTTTACACCAAGGAACGTGAGGAAGATGAAGAAAGTGTAGGCCCTTTGTATCATATTGCAGCTTTGAGGGAGCTCGATACCACGTTTCAAGCAAAGGTCGATAAAGAATCGGAATACAGTGCTCGATGCTATCATATATCTGTCAATGAAAGTTATCCACAAGAAAAAGAAGATGCTGGAGATGCTCCACTAGAACTGGAAGAAGTAGTAAGAGCCATAATAGATCCTTTAAAGGAAGTTTACCTTGGCACTGATGAAGACCCAAGGCCAGCTTACTTGAGTGCCTTTCTAGAAGCTGATGAAGAAAGTGCTTCTATGAATCTACTTAAAGAGTATACGAATGTCTTCACTTTGAGTGACAAAGAAATGTCTGGTTCAAATCCTAAAATAGTTGTCCACCAATTAGAAGTCAAAAATAGTGCTCATCTATGAAGTAGGCCAAAGAAATTTTAGGCCAGAGTTGTTCCCATTGATCGAGAATGAAGTCAACAAACTCATTAAGGCAGGGTTTAATTAATGAAGTTAAGTACCTCATGTGGATTTCAAGCATTGTTCCTGTGAGGAAGAAGAATAACCAGATTTGAGTTTGTGTTGACTTTAGACATATCAATAATGTGTGCTCTAAAGATGAATTCCCATTGCCCATTCTAGAGATAATGATTGATGCTACAATTGGTTATGAGGAAATGTCATTCTTCTGTCTATAACCAAATCGACATGTCACAAAAGTATGAATCATTCACTGTATTTTCGCACCTTGAAAGGTATCTATTGCTACAAAGTGATGCCTATTGGTCTAAAAGATGCTGGTGCCACATAGTAAAGGGCAATGTAGAATATATTTGATGACTTACTCCACAAAAATGACAAATATTATGTTGATGTCTTAGTGGTGGAGTCGAGAAAGAGGGGTGACCATTTGGAAGACTTAAGAATGTTGTTTGAATTGCTACGAAGATATCAGCTAAGGATGAACCTAATTAAATATGCCTTTAGGGTTACTTCTAGAAACTTTCCTGGCTTTATTGTGCGACATCGAGGGATTGAGATTGGTCAAGCTAAAGTTGATGCCATCCTGAAAATGCCTGAACCTCGAGACATTCATGAGTTGAAAAGCCTTCAATGAAAATTGGCTTACCTAAGGATGTTCATCTCAAATCTAGCTGGAAGATGCCAACCGTTTAGTCATCTTATGAAGAAAGGTGTTCCTTCGTGGGACCAAACATGTGGCAAACCTTTCAAAAATATCAAAGTTTATCTAGCAAACCCTCCAGTTCTAGTAGCCTCTATACCTAGAAAGCCATTGATACTCTATATTACGGCACAAGGAAGGTCTATTTGAACCCTATTAGCTCAAGAAAATAGTGAAGGCAAAGAAAACTCCCTCTACTACTTGATCAGAATGATGAGACCATATGAGCTAAATTGTTTGCCAATCAAAAAGTTATGTTTGGCTCTGCTCTTCTCAATTCAAATGATGAAGCACTATTTTCAAGCTCACATTGCTCGTCTCATATCTAAAGCAAATCCCATAAAGTTTATCATTCCGAAACTAGTCCTCAACGATCGACTGATAAGGTGGTATCTCTAGTACTAGTAGTTTGATATCATGTACGTCCCTCAAAATGATTGCATTAGCAGTCTTCTTAGGAGACCATCTGACATGAGATGATTAGGAGCTAACTAATTAAATACAACCTCTTTGGAAGAAGTACTTTGATAGGGCTATGCACTATGGCAAAGCTGGCACTGGAGTATTATTTTTCACTTTACAAGGAGAGGTCCTACCTTTCTCCTTCACATTGAAACAACGTTGCTGTAGTAATGTCGCAGAATATCAGGCATTGATACTTGGTCTCGAAATAACTATTGACATGAAACAATTACAACTACAATTCTTTGGTGACTCTCAATTAGTGATTAAACAACTTTTGGGAACTTATGAGGTCAGGAAGCCTGAACTGAACCCATATCACTGTTATGCTCAAAAGTCAATAGGATGGCTCGGAGATGTAACCCTTCAACATGTTTCAAGAAAGGAAAATAAAACAGCTAATGCCTTAGCTTCTCTAGCATCACCTGTGGCTCTTCCTGATCCAATGCAAGTTGCTATTTGCCAAAAATAGGTAGTATCACCGCTGGATGTAGACGGACATATGGAGAATGAGCTTGTGCATGTTTTTGCAGTTTTTGAAGCCAACAAAGAGGACTGGCGATAAGCTTTCATCGACTATTTATGTTATGGGATACTCCCAGAAGATGTCCGAAAAAGGATTAACATTCATCGTCGTGCATCATTTTTCCTTTACTATAAGGACATAGTATGTAAAAGATCATTTGAGAGGGTATTCCTTCAATGTCCGGGAGAGGAAGAAGTAAGTCAAGCTCTATAGGAAGCATATTCGGGTGTATGTGGATCGCATCAATCCGGACCAAAGCTCCACTTTCACATAAAGAGAATTGAGTATTATTGCTGACCATGGTAAAAGATTGCTTAGACTATGCTCAAAGGTTCAAGGTCTGTCAATTCCATGCAAACTTCATACATCAACCTCCTGAAGTTTTACACCCAATTATCGCATATTGGCCATTCGATGCTTGGGGAATGGATATAGTTGGACAACTCCCAAAATCTTCTGGTGGACACCTATATATCTTGGTTTTAACAAATTACTTCTCAAAATGGGTCAAAGTTGTCGCTCTTAAAGAAGTAAAGAAAGGGAATGTTACAAACTTCATTCGAGTGAATATCATATACAGATTTGGCATTCCTCGATACATAAAAACTGACAATGGAAAGCCATTTGATAACAAAAAGATGAATAAGATTTGTGATCTTTTCGGCTTTAAGCAGCACAAATCCTCTATGTATCATTTTGTCGTCGATGGTCTTGCTGAAGCGCTCAATAAGAATCTATGCAATCTCCCAAAGAAAGTAATCTCCAAGTCCAAACTAGACTGACATGAAGGAATAGAAGAAGCCTTGTGGGAATACAGGACAATATATTGCACACAGAATCAAGCAACCTCATATTCGCTGCTTTTAGAGTTGAAGTAGTCCTGCCACTTGAGCGACAGAGACCTTCCATGAGACCTTTTATTCAAGAGGGACTTACTGAAGAAGAGAATGCTCGACTACGTCTCTTTGAGATGAAGCGCTAGATGAAAAGAGGCTTGAAGCTCAACAAAATCTTGAATGCTCTCAAGCTCGTCTATCCCATGCTTTTAATAAAAAGGTTCATCTGATGTGCTTTCAAGTTGGGACCAAGTCCTTGCAATAAGAAGACCTATTATCAATTCAAATATTCACCTCATAGTGGGATAGACCATATGTAGTACAAGAAGCGTATTCAATTGGCGCTTACCAAATTGTCGGTGCGGATGGCATAAGGCTTAGTACCATAAATGAAAAATTCCTCAAGAGGTACTACCCTTGAAGTAAGATGGTGCTCCGTTATGTACGAGCATAAAATGTATGTTACTCCTAGCTCACAAAAGTATCAACTATGTATGTCATACCCAAAAATAAATAAATAACACTCACTCTCTTAGAACTACATTGTAACTTGATCCTCTTTATTGAGGTACGTAGGTGCTTGGAATTATATTCTAACTTCAGTTGCATGAGTGCCAAAAAAACATATGTTCCCAATTGAAATCTTACATGAGTGTTAAAGCTATGAGTTCCTTTCATCAATCTTTGGACTCATACCAAATGGTGGTCACTCGATTAGGGGCAAACATCTATCAAATATGAGCTTCACTAACAGTAGACTTTAAAGACTTCAAATCCACTAAGTTTGCAAGTTGCAGTCTTCAAATCTTCTAAGTCTACAAGTTATAGCCTTCAAATATGCCAAATATGCAAGTTGAAGCCTTCAAATCCTCTAAGTCAGTAAGTTGAAGTTTTCAAATCCTCCGAGTGTCTGAGTTGAAGCCTTTAAATGCACTACGTTCGCAAGTTGTAGTCTTCAAATTCTCTAAGTCTACAAGTTAATGCCTTCAAATCTTCTAAGTCTGCAAGTTAAATTCTTCAAATCCTCCAAGTACATGAGTTGAAGCCTTCAAATCCTCCAAGTATGCGAGTTGAAGCCTTCGTATCCTCTAGGTCATCAAGTTGAAGTCTTCAAATCTTCTGAATACGCGAGTTGAAGCCTTCAAATCTCCAAGTATACTAGTAAAGTCTTCAAATCCCCCAAGTATGCAAATTAAATTCTTCAAATCTTTTAAGCACACAAGTTAAAGTCTTTCAAATTCTTCAAGTATGAGGGTTAGACCCAAATTAACTAGGACCATAAGTGGAAGCCTTCATATCCTCTAAGTCTTCAAATTAAAGTTTAAAATCCACCATGGTTCTTCAAAATCCACTACGTGTGCGAACTTCAAGAAAATCTTGAAAGCTTGAAAGTTGAAGTCTTCAAATTATCATTCTTAAGGTCGAAATATGCATCCATTCCTTCTCACCATAAGGATCTCTTCAAATTGTCCCTCTTAGGATGGAAATGCATATCCATTCCTTCTCATCATAAGGATCTCTTCAAATTGTTATTCTTAAGGAGGAAATATGTATTCATTCCTTTGTGCGATAAGAATTACCATAAAGCTACCATATTCTTAAGGAGAGAATGCATATCCATTCTTTTATGCGATAAGAATTACCACAAAATTAACTTATTCTTAAGGCCAGAATGCGAATCAATTCCTTTGCGCGATAAGAATTACCATGAAGTTACCTTGTTCTTAAGGAGTGAATGTGTATCAATTCCTTTGCAAGATAAGAATTACCACCAAATCACCTTTTAAGGTGGGGACGCTAATCTATCCCCTTTATACCATAAGAAAGCTCCCAATTATGTAATATCCAAGAAAGAAAAAAATGTTCATGGCCCCACAAAAAAAAAAGAAAATGTAGAAGAAAATTACACGTGCAAAAAAAAAAAAAGAAAATAACCTGAGAAGCGGAAACTTTTTTTCTTGGTTGTCAAAGCAAATTCAAAAATCTATAATTCTCTTGGGTTAATGCTACCGAATAAGAAAGCGTGGTTATTTATAGACACAATCCATGGCTCGATGACAGAATAGGAAAAGGATTCCAAATTGTTCTTAACTGCAAATTGTGATGTTGTGTGTGATTTAATTACAATATGAGTGGAAAAGGCATAAGGAGAATGGTGACATGTCCTGGAACAAAATAATCAACTCCTTTTTCTACTCTAAATACAATTTAAATTTGCTGGACAATTATTATCTCAATCAACGTGCGTGACGATTGACTTATTTGGATATGGCATTGACAATATTAAAATAAGAGTAAATTAGCTAGTTGAGACATTTAATATCCTCCTCCATGCACCAAAAGTGTTTGGTCATGCATAAAATATACTGATGAAATTTTTTAAATTGCAGAGGACTCTCCATTAAATAATACTTCAAGACTCGTCTTCAAAAAGATAAAATATCTTGACAAGACTTGAAATGGAGGAACTTGTAATCATATAAAATTTATCAAAATATAAATTTTATAAAATGATTCAAATTATATAAAATTCAAATTATATTAATCCAAGCAAATATTATGGATTAATGTAAGTGGGTTAATTAATTAATTCCAACAAAATATGAATTTAATTAAAAGATCAAATTTATTGGGCTATAAAAGATGACCCATTTGGTTAAGCCCAATATCCTCTTATCCTAGAGGCTCACTTGATGCCATGTGTCGGATGATGTGGCATGTCAAGTCAAATAAAGAAGTCGATAAGATCACGCCATATGTCAAATGACATGGCATTCCTATCTCAATCAAAGGCCAATAAAAATGTACCAAATTTACAAGTGATGTGTCTCAATCAATCAAATATCATCGAGTATTTGAAAGGAAACCTATTTTTATCACTTTTCCTGCACCATGTCAAATTAAATATGATTGGCCGGAAGAAAACCTGATTCCGTCATGAATCCTCTATTCTACAACTATATATAGGGGTCCAGATTAACATCAAGAATTCTAACAAGAAGCCAGACAGAGAGCTCGTGGATTAAATGCCACAAATTTCTCTACAAGTAACAAGAATTCAAGAAATCATGTATTCAAGTTCAAGAACGAATCATGATCAAGACTACCAGATTCAACAACATGCCCAAAATCCCTTGGATTCAAGTACAAGTCAAGATCCAGTTCAAGAACAAGTTCATCAAATTATTTAATCAAGATCAAGACCACCGAATTCAAGATCAAATTCATCAAGTTTTTCAAGATTTAAGATCAAGCTAAAAAACCCGTGAATCTATATTTGAAAAGGCGAATTAAAGGATTCATAGAGATTGTAGAACTCACTCTTTGAAATAAAATACTATGATTGTTGCAATATTTTCATTCTTTATTATTATTTTCTCAATGCAAATTTTATTGTCATACAAATACAACGTACTGGTTTGTTCTGGATCGATAAATCAATTTGAGAGTGATCCTATCTACCAATCTTTGTTGTTATACAAGTACAATGCTAAGGTTCTTTCCACTGAGAGATCCGCTTCTTGATTTGTCATCCTCCTATACTTGCGAACATATGCTTTGGCCCTGATTTCTTTGGGTTTCTTTGGGACATTCTTCTTGTACTCAAGTGCCCATAGTGGATAGAACTTGATGAAGTGGTCAGAAATTCCACACTTGTGGAATAGTTTTTCCCTCAGATCTTTCTCAGTTGTTCGTTGAGGGGTCCTTTTTGTCCATTAGTTCCTCTTCGTAGTACCTCTTGGAACGTTTTGGTGATCAGAGCAATGTTTTCTTCCTTGAAGTCCTCTTTCTCAGTAGCTTTCAGAACTACGTTCTTGTCCTTTCTCTTATTGTTCAATTGCTTCTCTTGACTTTTCTTTAGTTCATAAGTAACCAAAGTTCCCATTAGCTGATCCATGGACATGGTATTCAGATCCTTGGCTTCAACTTTGCTTTCCCTGGATTCAGGTAACACTCTTAGTAGCTTCCAGATGGCCTTCCAGTGGGAATGACTTCTCCTAAGGAGTAACTCTAATTGACAATGCCAGAGAACCTGGTTTTCATCGCTTGTATGGTTTGGCCTTCATGCATTCTGAACAACTCATACTGTCGGTGAAGATTATCAATCTTTACCTTTTTCACTTGGGTGGTTCCTTCGAGACCAACTTGTAGTGTGACCCAGATTTGTTTAGCATCTTGACAAGATGATGTCCTGTTGTATTCATCAGGACTAATGTCACACAATAGGATCTTCTTTGTCTTGGTATTGTTCTGAATGACAATCTTGTCAACATCATTCAACTCACTGTGTTCCTCTGATACTCTTGGAGCACCTGAGGTTGACCCATTTTTCATGGGAATGGTTGGTCTATTGAGCACAACATTCAAGAGATGAGGGTGTTCCCCCTCAATGTGATTCATTATTTGAGTTTTCCACCATCCATAGTTGTGTCTGTTAAACAATGGAGGTCTGGACTAAGAAGCTCTTTCTTGTGCCATATGTGGGGCCACCATTATCTTTTTTGAGGTTGATACTCTTATTCTGAAAAGACCTGCTCTGATACCAATTGTAAAGATTTGTACCCTTGCGCTGCTAGTGAACATGGTTCAATAAGTAATCCAACACGTACAGACAAAGCAGTAAAGATAACAAGCAACTTATAGTGGAAAAACTCTTTGCTCAAGTGAGAAACAACCACTACTTAGACTAATAGGATTTCAACAACTTCAATAATTTCAAATGAGCAAAGTCAACTTACAACTTACTCTTCAAACTCAACTATTGAGAGCCAAACACACTCTCAATTACAACTCACTCAAACAAAAACAACTTCTTACAATATTTGTCCCAAAACAAAGATTCTAAGAAGATAGTCAAATGGAATTGAACAATCAAGAAAACGTAACTCTAGATCTTGCTTGAATGCTCTCACCAAGTGCCCGTGCTCTTACTTGAATGCTCTTACAATTTTCTGATTGCAAAAGTTGTATCTTAGGGTTGAAAATTGCATTTATATTAAACCCTAGAGACCTTACATGTATGACTCCATTGTTGAGTAGGACACACACTTCCTTTCCTCAAAGGAGTCCTTTTCTTAATTGCCTTCTTTTTTCGAGTTCCTGCTCTGATTTAGTTTCCGTATAAAGTAATCCATATTCAATTAAAATTGTGCCTTCAAACTACTAGTGCATCTCTTGGAACCTGGTTCCGTTTTTTATCATCAAAAAAGTTCAAGTGCATCTGCCAAAACCTAACACCTTGGATTCAAGTACAAGTCAAGATCAACTTCAAGAACAAGTTTATATCAAGTTTAAGTTCATCAAATCATTTAATCAAGATCAAGACCACCGAATTCAAAATCTATCCTAAAAGCCCTTGAATTCAAATACAAGTCAAGATCAAATCTATCTAATTTCTCAAGATTCAAGATCAAGCTAAAGAACCCTTGAATCTATATTTGAAAAGGCGAATCAATGAATTCATAGAGATTGTAGAACTCACTTTTTGAAATAAAATACTACAATTATTACAATATTTTTGTTCTTTATTAATATTTTCTCAACCTGAATTTTATTGTCATACAAGTACAACGTACTGGTTTGTTTTGGACCAATAAATCAATTTGAGAGTGATCCTATCCACCAATCTTTATGGGTTCGATTGCAATCTCACAGTTTGAGTATTGTTTTGCATACGACCACTTATGTCTCGAAAATAGGATATAGTTTAACCTTATCACTTCCACCAAGTTTTAAGCTGGATCTTTTGTGTCTTTTGTCCTCCATGGTTTATATGTACATGCCTTTTTATGTTATTTAGGCTATTACTTCATTTGATAGATTTGTATTTCATTCTCATTGTCGCTTCTACTCCTATGTTCCATTACTTTCTTCTGGGCTAATGGTTGGCTTAACTAATTAAAGGATTTAGTAGGTTCATCATGACCTGCGATTTTTGGTCGTTGACACCACTTTCTAAGCATTTTTTTAGTGGTCAAGATTTATTTCTCGTTGTATTCTGACATAGTGTTTTCTTAATAAGGTAGTGTATATTAGGAGTTTATTTGTTAAATTTTATTTGAAAGTTTAATATTTTATGTAGCTATTTAATGAAAATGATAATATTAAAAATAATAATAAATTTGTTTTGATTTATTAAAATAGATAAACATAAATATTTCTTTTATATAACGGACAAGCAGAAAGAAAAGATGTATTGAATAACGACCAAAGAATATTGTATGAAATCTTGTACATTAACTTTCATCGACTTTTGAACCCAAATCTCATGAGCCTTTAGTTTTCAAATGATACCTTAATTCAAGGAAATATTTATAGTTTCCAGAATGTAAGGAAATCCACAAAATTTCCTTACATTATGGTATATCCTACATTCTAGAGGGCTTAAAACTTGTTTAAATGTAAAATCTCTTTATGTTCAACAATTCATCCATTGCTCATCAAAGAAATCAGCGTGGAATAAACAAGCAAAATCTATTAAAAAATATAAAAATTAGCCTTGGTGAAAAATGGACGCAAATAAGCTTGTAACAGTATTTCTAATGTGCATGGTTGTGTTGTCAGTTGTGCATGTCTCCACAGCTGAACTTTTCAATGGCTGCTATGACCAATGTCGCATGGAATGCAGTTTTGATGAGACCATATGTAAAAATAAATGTCAGGTCGAGTGCGATACTATAAAGTCCAATGGTACGTCTCTGGTTCCAAGTATTTGTCTTCTAAATTTTTTTTTTTCGTATAGCTCCATAGAAAGATTTTTAATAGTATGATAATATTTATGTAAACTATCATTATCAGCTTATCATTTTCTGATAGTCTCACTTAATTACTACAATCTCCTGATTAGAGCTTCTAGGGTAGATATAAAAAATGATTTGTGTTGTGTTTGGGAATGAAGGAGCATCCTTTTATTAATTAGTCTACTTAAAATAATATTCAAACTATTTCTACTTTTTAAATTTGTTTGGATGTTCTATTTTACAGGCAAATTGAAGCACATGAAGCCTTGAAATCGATCAAGGACGTTGGGAATCACCTCAACAAGGAGATGGGGCAAAATATAGATAAAAGAGTGGAATTTTTATTTAATTAACTCATTATTTCTTTTTCTAGTGTAGTTGTATATCATAAGTTAAATAAAAGTATAACTTTTGATTTATTTTTCGTTAAATGTTACTATCTACCTTGAATTCATTTTGGAACATACAAAATCAACAATAACAACACACCTGTAGAATCCCATAAGTGGAATTTGGGGAGGATAAATTGTATACCGACCTTACGATTATATATATATATATTTTCGAATAAGTGTTTTGCACGTGTATCCATGCTAAATAATATAAATATTTAGAAAGTTTAAAATTTTAAATAGAACTCTTTTAGCAAAATAAACTATATGTTATAAAAAATGAAATTTAAAAGGTCTAATGGAGAGAAAACACACAAAAAACCTATAATAATCCTCTAGGTCATTTTCAATATTTTTCGATACATTTGGCATTTAGAGATTTCCTATAGCGAAGACCCAAGACATTTATGACTTTCTAGGATTGAAAGTTTGGTTACTTGATCATTCATTTGGTTTTAATGCAGGTTTTGATATTTTTGAGATTTTAAAGTTTGAATGGTTGTCTTTGGTAAAAACATAAGATAAATGACCTTATAATGAAACTTGGATAAAAAAACATAAGATAAATGACCTTATAATGAAACTTGGATGGTTTTGTTAGCTCTAGAATATCGAATTTGGTTTAGAAGGATCTTTTGTTTGAGATTGAGGGTTTCAAACTCATTTTGAGCAAATTGTGGCTACATAGAGCTTTAGGTGCGCCGAGCTTCTTATTTGAATCCATGAAAGTGGGGGCCGCCATCATAAAGTCCACTCTCCTTTCTCTATGCAGCTGCAACAATTGACCATGCGATCGAATATGTAATCTATGGGCTTGGTTGAACTTTTACTATCAACTGTCACATAGATATCCCGTAAATATTAGGTGTAACTAAGTGGCAGTATATATCTAATCAACATTTTGCATCAGTTCATCTCTTATTTCTCTTTCTTATTAGAACAATCTTGTTAGCTGGAAATTAGGTTCTTATTATTGTGCATTGCTGGGAACTGTTAGGGATATGCTTTGGGGGGTTTGATACACTTGCTAATGACCAAGTTAAAACCACGAGTTCCATTCAGTTGCTCCATTTTAATCCTTAAATTGTGAAATTCTCCAAAAAGGTTGCATGGATTATTCGGGGTCTACTTTAAGTCCAGATTGTGCTTGTTTTTAGGACAAAAGTTTTTAGAGTCAATTGGGATGGAGTCAAACTAAAATATCTTATGTCCGTCTCATAATGTCATTTATTATTCATTTCTAGTTTCATCATCAATTATTGTAAATAGGTGTCGAAACAACGATAGTGATGTTTAAATCATTAATTTTATTGGAGTATGCCACTAAAATTGTCACGACCCAATCCAAAGACCGTGACTAGGGCCAATTGGGCACCCAGACAAACACTAAACCGGATTTCCCACTATAATAGATAAGGAATCTACCAAAATTTCGGCAGAGTTTCCTCTGTTTTACTGACTAACCGCACCTGCAGACTGAATCCCAACACATTACAAACATATACACACACACACATATATATATATAGGCAGGCCGACAAGGTCACCGTTGCGGTAAAACCGCCCAACAAAAGTATCATATATATATCGTCATATCACAGGGCATACTCTATATCCACATGTATCCACAGACCTCTATTCAAACAGACTGAATCATAAGACGGGACAGGGCTCCGTCATACCCATAAATATACATAAATACAAAATACATAAAGTAAGTATACGTGTATATACCAAAAGATTTGCTCCTGAGGCAAGGGAGCACTTCAACGGTGGACAGACTAAGTAGATGGCTCTCTAACTTGTGCGTCGGTACCTGCGGGCATGAACACAACCCCCGAAGAAAGGGGGTCAGTACGAAATACGTACCAAGTATGCAAAGCAAAAAGTACGAAATGTAAATGAACGTAATAATCCAAATAAAACATATAAGTCAAACCTGTATGCAAACATCAAAATCATTCTTTATTTAAAATATCAAAATAATGCATATCGAACGGGAACCATGGCGACCTCCAAACTCGCGTCATACCACAGCATAACACCAGAAATTTCAAATCTCCGAAATCTCCGACACCAGTCCTAACCATAGGATAGGTGAGCTACAGGCATTACGTATCGCCGTCCCTGCACTCACGCGTCATGTAAAGGCTATCATGCCCGATAAGTAAGCTACAGGCGTTACGTATCGCCGTCCCTGCACTCACGTATCGGAATGTGTAGAGTACAGGCGTTACGTATCACCGTCCTTGCACTCACACCTCATGATGCCAACATATCCCAAGCCCAGCTCCTTATGTCTCCAACTAAGCAAAGCCGGCCCATAGGCAACCGACCCACCGTATCCAACCTACTTCGGAACATATATACATATAATTATACATACGCACGATGACAACCGGCCCGAGAACCGGT
>JAOTQR010020359.1:0-17147 GCA_025774065.1 Solanum ossicruentum
TAGGTCTTTTAAAAATATTTAATGGTTTCCTAATTATCCGCAAAATTAGGTGGCGACTCTGTTTTCCTTTCGAATTTAAAAAAAATGGTTTTCTCTTATAAAATTGAGTTTTAAACTGATTTTTGATTTTCTTTTCAAAAACCCATCTTTCGGCATAACACCTTTTCCCCCGAATTGACCTCCATGATAGATAAAACCTTATACACCTCATCGATGAACTCTTGGGATACTTTTCCGCCTTGGACCCATGGAACTCCAGTGGATTCATTCTTGTAAAATCCCTCACACTTGAGGACGGAGTAGGAACATGAGGACTTTGTCCCCTTGGTTCAATTGGTTGGTAATAGCATGGGCCGACATTGTAATAGCATCTCGGAACTCATCTTGGGCTGCCCCTCCATCTTGAGGAGCTTGAGGAGCGGGAGGGGCTTGTTGCTCCTTGGTTGTACAGACTCTCTTTAGTCTTCCTCTTAGGATAGACATGATCTAGAAGAACAAAGAGCATTCATTAGAGAACAAGGCTTACACTTACATCAAAATCACAATATAGACCATGAAGAGGTGAAACATTTCGTAAAACGCCTCACAACCTCCCTTTCATAGTGGCAGCGCGCTTTGCAACCATGAACAAGACTCTAATTGACGCAGTGTGTTGGATTTAGAGGACCATTAACAACCTAGTGCTTTAATCCAAGCTTGTTACATCCGAAGCCAAGGGCCTAGACGTGACACAATGAATGGGGAACCCAAAGGGACCCCAAACAAGCCTCTTAGCATATCATTCACACATCTTTGGTCATGGAAGAAAAATGAACAACAACAATTAGTTTAAATAAAACGGGAAGCGGGACATAGAGAAATCTTTGATAATCATTAAGGCATAAAAGAGTCAATCTCATAGCATAAATACATTATAATATCCAACAACACCTCTAACTTGGAATGGAGCGGGGGCCAAGACACTTTCCATGCTCACCCTCATAATAACAAGTGTTCAACATAGTGAAGTCTCAAAATAGCAAGATTAATGTAGATAGTGTCCTCGGACTTAAGGACTCAGTAATGCTTATCTCCAAAGTACCGAACTAGCCACGTGGAGGATGATGAAAAGGAGCTCCAGTCCCTACATGGTAATATATGTAGTCATAGTGTATGCGTTAGTACTTTTAATGCACTAAGTATGGGAGATACAATGCAACAAAGATATAAGACAATATAGTCAAAATGCATAATCATAAGCAATGGATATATATAATCTCAATATGACATGCATGATCAATGCTTGTATAAAACATGCTTGTAAATCAATCAACTTGCATAATGTACCATACATATGTGGGAAGTGACTTTAACTGACATAAATCAAGCAGGTACAACTTGAACTTCGAGGCTTGACAACCCCTCAGTTCAGGTAACCGGGCATGACACTGAAATAACCCCGAAAAGTGTCCGAAAATGTGCCTCAAATGTGCCCTGAATCGTGATTCCCATATATCTTAAATCTGTGCGTGATATCGAAAATCCAACTTCATATTCTTGTTCGGGGGGGAAATTTTAGTGAGGAATCGCTCTAATCCTAATTTAAGAGCAAACATAGAAAAATTTAAAATTTCAAAGTTTGCGAATTCAAGTGAGCAAGCGCGCCCCAGGCACGACGTGCCAGGGGCGCGGAGAGGTGTAATTTTTGGCCAGTTATCTTTTTCTAGTCCAAGGCCTTTGGGTCTTGGGACTAAGTCACCCCATGAGTAAAAACACCTATACTTAGTCATTTTCAATCCCATATCATTCAAGACATTCTCCAAAACCGTCTCTAACACTTAGGCAAATATCTTATCCAAATTCAAGTGTCCTAAACTCATTCCGCATCTCAAAAAATTCATTCAAGCTTCAAGATCTCATTCAAATCTAAGTCAAGATAATTCATGTGGTTAAAGGCCATCATGGGTCCCTACATTAAGACAAGTTTAAAGAAATTTCCGTTGACTAAGTTTTGTACAAGTACCGATAGGAGAGTCAACTTTAAAGGGGAATATTTCTTAGCACACAAAGAAAATGGTCGCCAATGACCTACCAAATTAAATATTTTTGAATTATCTTTTCAATTCACTTAGTTTCACCTTATTTAGAGTTCGGATGAAGAAGTTATGCTCGTTTTCATAGAGCTCATCTATGTAGGGGTATATACGGGCTTTGCCGAATTCCGTTTCATTAATGGCATTTCATAAATTTAGTTATTTCTATTGGTCTTTTGGGGATTTCTATGCTATTTCAATACTTCCTAACGACCTAAACCCTACTCCTAAAGATCAAATTCACTCCTCCCAATTGGAATACACTCTCAAATTCTCTCAAGAGCCTCTACCAAACCCCAACAAGAACTCAAGGAAACTCAAGAACAAGTTGTGGATTTCAAGACCCCATTCCAAGCTTCAAGTCCTTCTCAACTCAATTTCAAGACATTCAAGGTCTAAGGTATGTGAGTTTCATTTATGGGTTGCTTTCACCCATGAAGCCCAACCTTCCTTTTTATGAAAATTGCATGATTTGAAGTTGTATATGAGTATCTATTATTATGAAATATTAGCATGAAATATGTTAGGGTTTTGTCTAATATTATTGATTATATATAAATATCTATTTTGAGCTTATACTATGAAGTAATCTTTGTCTATTGAGACTATACAAGATTCAAGCTATGAAATCTATGAGCTATTGTGAAGTTTTGGTATGATTTACATGCTATCCATGATGGAGTTTTACCATGATTTTGGTGGGATGATTTATATGATTTTTAGATGCATTGATTTCACAATTTCATGATCTATACTCTTGCATTTTGCATGATTTGAACATGTCCTCATATGTGCCCACCAAGAGTTTGATGAAATGCCAAGTTAATAAATTCTCAAGATATGTACATGTTTTACAAGTCAAGTGACTTCATGATGAATATGGGCTATCAAGTATGTTATGAGTTCATGAAATTATCTATGATTATGCAAATATGAAGCTAAGCCCTTTTTCAAAGATTATACCTTTTGTGAGCCTTTTTATATTAATGCAATGGTAATGTTTGATGATGATTTATACTTATGTTTTGAAGTTGGGCTCACCATTAGAGGTGAAGGATGTTTAAGAGCTACTCGTGTCATGATTCTATGTTTCTAATAAGTTATGGAAGTTATGATAATTTCAATTATTCCATGGGTTTAGGCTTAACGCCGATGGATGGAGTGTTTGCTCTCTTTCCTTAGACTATGTGACACCATAGGACTATGTTATACCCTTGAAATACTAGTGGATCCATTTAGTGAACTTTTCTTAAAGTTCTTCACGAAATGGGACGGGTTCCTGTAAGGTGAAGTTTCTCTTAAAATCCTTTCCAAAATGGGATGGGCTCCCATATGTAAGGTTACTTCTCTGAAATGGGACTGGCTCCCATAAGGTGAAATTACTCATGAAATCCTTTATGAAATGGGATGGGCTTCCGTAAGGAAGGTTACTTCTCCGAAATAAGATGGGCTCCCGTAAGGTGAAGTATGATTTACCTTGTTAAGTAGACGACCTCTTTATCGGTGAATGATAATTATTGAGATTCCAAGTTGTAGCTCACTTGATCTTACTCTATGTCGGTTGAGGTCTCTACCACAAACTTATGTATTATAATATATACAAATTGAATGATTTGCAAAGCATGATTTACTTAAGCATTGATCATACATGCCCTATTGCTGTTATGATATCTATTGCTTATCATTAAGCATTTTGACTATGTTGCCTCTCTTTTGTTGCATTACATCCTACATACATAGTACATTCAAATGTACTAACGCATGCTCTACACCTACATGATGTTACCATATAGGAATCGAAGCTCCACTTAATCATCATCCTCCTCTGCATAGCTAGTAATATCTATTCACCCAAGTTGGTGAGTCCTCAATTTCGAGGAAATAATTTTCTAGATTTATGCTATGTATTGACTCTTCTTATGTTGGAAACTTATGATTATGAGGGTGAGCCTGGTTGCTTATCTTGGCCCCTGCTAAGTTCTATGTCTAGAGATGATGTTGGACAAGTTATATATTATGCTTGAGTTTTGATCGTCTATTTTATTTAAGTAATAAACTCTCTCCCTTAGTCCCAATTTACCTTGTTTATGTTTTCTCTTGTTGTTTATTCTTGCTTTTGCGACCAAGGATGTGTTTATGATATGCTAAGAGGCTTGTTTGAGGTTCCTTCGGGTTTCCCATTTGCCATTTCACGTCTAGGCCCTAGTTTGGGTCATGAAAAACTTGGTATCAGAGCACTAGGTTGTTAATAATCCTTGGATTCCCACACACCGCATCGATTAGATTCTTATTCATGCTTGTAAAGCGTGCCAGGACTATGAATAAGAGGCGATGAGGCGTTTTAGAAAATGTTTCCCTTCTTATTACCCTGTGTCGTGCTATAGGAGTTAAGGCAAGGTTTTCCCCCTAATGATTGTTCTTTCTATGCTAGATTATGCCTAACATAGGAGGGGAGGAGGCACCTGATGTAGTTACCTCTATGTTAAAAGTTTTTGATTTGATGTGCATGCTTTGATAGTTCTGGGGGTCACTATTTCTTTCATTACTTCTTTGTTTCTTGTAAGATTCATGAGTGTCCCAAATAGTCATGTGAGTCTATTGTTTCTAGAAAGGTCTATAAGGGTTGCCCTATGTTCTTATTGCATAGAGTCTTGTCTTGTGATCTTGGTTGAACTTGGCTTGACGGGTTGGGGGTCTTGGGGTTATTTGGCTATATGCATATCATGCTTCCAATGAGTGTAGAACCCATAAGGTTATAATATGGTGGTTAAGGATAGATGATCTATTTGGTCAAATACAATGGGTTAGTCACTTTTCTAAGATTGACCTTTGCTTTAGATTTTGTCCACAAGTGAAGATGAGGGTAGGTGATATCCCCAAGTGTCTTTTCGAACTAGGAGTGAGCATTTTGGGTCGTGGTGGGGTTGATTGGTTGACTAATGTACCAGCCATGTTTATGGGTTTCATGAATAAGGTCTTAAATACCTACCTCGGCATGATTGTGGTGGTCTCTAGTGATAGAGCATTGACTTATTTAGGGCTTGTGAATCATTTGGGGGTAGTGTTGTAAGCCTTGCGGAATGAGAGTTTGTTTGCTAATTATGACAAGTGTGAATCATGGGTAACAAGAAGGTGGTTAGAGCTCCTTATGAATTATGCTATGAGTGTACATTATCATCCCTGTAAAGCTAATGTTGTGGCTGATGATTTGAGTAGGGTATCTATGGGTAGCCTAACATGTGTTGATGGTGGCAAAAAGGTGACTAGAGAGGTCCATCGGTTAGCAAGATTGGGAGTTAGGTTGGAAGAGGTTGGCTATGGTGGTGTAGTGGGGGCTAATGGATCTAGATCTTTCTTGGTTGATGAGGTGAAAGCAAAGCAAGACCTTAACCCCGCCTTGTTAGAATTAAAGACTGAAACGACCCTAAAAAGTGCTCGAAAATGAGCCTCGGAATGCCCAAAATTTTAAATTCCATATATCTCAAAATCCATTGGCTATTTTGAAAATCTAATTTATATTCTTTTTCAGGGGGTCAAAATTAGGTAGAAAAGGGTCTAACCTCGATTTAAGAGCGAAATTTTAGCAATTATGAAATCCTATAGTGTAATTTCCAGTGGGTTTTTGCATTGCCTCCTCAACGCTCCTCTGCCTATTTTGGGGACTGACGTGCTGTCAAAATATAGCACATATGGTGCCTGAAATAAGGGTTTTTGTGATTCTTAAAGTGACTTTTTAGTGTTTTGATGTGGTTTAATGTTAATCTTGCAGAAAACTTAGGTTGATACGATTTTGAAGAAAAGTTCCAGATTTTGCTGAAGTATAGGCCTTACAAGCCAACCTATGAGTCGTAGCTCAAGCTACAAGTCATAGGGTGGTATCGTAGCAGGAATCAGAGACCAAAAATTAGAAATTTACCAAGTGAAGGTCACTCCTACGAAGACATCCTATGAGTCATAAAACATACTATGACTCATATAGGTGGACTCGTAGCAAGAATCAAAGAACCAAAATGTTGGACAAAGAACTGAAGACCAAGACTACGAGACAAATATACGAGTCGTAGCCTAAGCAATTACTCATACCTATGGGTCATAACAGTTTATTCCAAGATGCCAAGAACCTGATACGAGACCCTAACTATGACTCGTAGGTCATCCTAGGAGTCGTAACTACGAGACTTATCAGCTACCAGTTGTCTTTTCTGTATCAATTCTTGGGTTATTTTGTCAATACTATATATAGCTTATGTTAGGTTTTTGAGAGTGATTTTGACCAATAGAAAATCTACCATTATATTTTGCATCTTTTCTTATTTTCTAAGAGTAGTTTGTTGTTCTCTCTTGGAAAATCCATTTTGGGGATTGCAAATCTCACCTTGTACTTATTGTTGATCTATCAAGCTTGTGGGTTTGCAACTTGTGGTGCCTATATTCTTCATCGTTATTGATAAAACTCTCAACTATGTCTATCATGTGCATTTTTATGTGTTTCGCTACAACCATGAGTAACTAAGCACCCACAACTTGGGGTTGTGAGAACCATGGGTGGTTGACTTGAAATAACCTAAGTTTCTTGCATTTCTATGATTGGGGTTTTGCATGTATTATCTATTTCCCTTCATTTTTATTGTTGTTTGGTAGTGGCTAACACCAAACCCCGCCTTCTATCACGATCTTGACCAAGATAGTGATGAATAGGAAAAGGAAGTAGATGACAGAATTCAATTGATGTGTTCTCGTCTAATCAACCAAACATAACCAAGGGGAGGTTGACTGGGACTATTAGTAATGGTTAGTTGGCACGCCATGGTGGCCGACCAAGTGCCATTATGAAATTAGACCTTCACCTTCACAAGAGGGCTAGAAAAACCTAAGTTACTGTCCTGCATGCAAATCACTAATTGTAGTTATGTTATCTAGGGTAATCGAGTCGATGAACCATGGGAACACAATTCCCGAGTTGTCCCCAAAATTGAGTGTTTCCTTGCATTATAGTTAGTGTTTATTTTATTTTGTTTTTGAATCACAAACCCCCCTGCCCCCTCCTATTTAGAGGTTATAGTCATAAATACTAGAAATGATTAGTAGTGAGGTCTTGTAGTCAAGCCCTGTATTCTCTGTAGATTCCGAGGTTAATTGTTGACAATGACCACTTTCTTATTAGAGCGTGAACATCACCAGAAATTATGGCGTCGTTGCCAGGGAATACGACTAGATTTTGATTTTATTTCACTATTAGTTAGTTCTAGGTTGATTTCTAGAGTCTTGTACTTTATTTTTGTTGTTTGATTTTATTTGCAGGGTATAGTAGGTTGTATGCCCGAACGAGGAGCCTAGGCAATCCCATAGCTTCACTAAATTTGGAGATCCACCAACTACCAAGAAGAACGGCTCAAATGAATGAGGATATTTAGGTTGAGGAGGATATGCACACGAATGGGGATATGGATAGAGAGGAGAATCCACCAAAAAGAGGTAACAGGCCACAACTCAGGGACTTCAATAAGAATGCTTATGGATGGAATCAATATCGATTGAACCCTATGGCTATGGATATTACCGGTGCTATAATACTGCCTCATTTATCAGTAGATACTAAGTTCATGGTATTGTGTGGATTGCCCTAAATGCTTCTAAACGACAGTTTGTTCAAAGGGCTACTTTCGGAGGATCCCCACCGTCATCTTCAAAATGTGGTGTTTGTATGCAAAAGTGTCATAGGGACACAAAATCTTTCTCTTGATGCTATTGGTTTAAGAGTGTTTCCACTGTCATTGACTGGCAATGCAGCTATATGGTTGGTTGTTCCTTCAGGTACGATCACAAGTTGAGCCAAACATCAGAGAGTGTTCCTTGAAAGGTATTTCCCAAGATCCAAGAAGTTGAAGCTCAAGGACCAAATAAATAACTTTGAGCAATTATCGGGTAACTCTATTAGCACAACATGGGAAAGGTTCACCAAATGCTTGAGGATGGTCCTAGATCATAAGATTGTGGATGATGTCTTGGTTGAAATTTTTTATCGGGCAATTGATGAGAATAGTCAAGCTTGCGCTGACACAATCATGGGAGGCATGTTCCTAGACCAATCTTTCACATTGATAGCTGCAAGGATTGAGTAAGTGGTCAAGACAAATAGAGCATGGGGCCAACAATAGCGGGGTGTGATGAAACCTTCTTGTGCAGTTAATACCAATAATGAGCAAGCAAAGGTAAACGAAGAGATTATGGAGCAACTTGCTCAACTTCGCATAAGTATGGACTTGGTGTTAAAGCAAAACCAAGCAAGCATTCATGCGGTAACTCACTAATCTCCGAAGGCTCCCACCTATGATGATCCATTCCTTGATGAGGATGCATGTTTTGTAAGAAATCAAGAAGCGGTTATCCTTGGAACAACCCCTAAGGGTCCAATTCAAACTATTGGAGGCAAGGTTCCGAGAATCAAGGTCGGAACTTCAACCATGATAGAATGTATAGAGACAACCAGGGTGGATACTATGAGAGAGAGATTGGTAGATGCATATTGGGGGAGAAGAGAGGGCTACAGGAATGGTCATTATGTGCCTCTTCACAATCGTGATGCTAGGTCAAGTAACTCCAGTATTGAAGATATGTTCAAAAAATTGTTGAAATGGGTCGACCATGAAGATGAGACTTTAAAGGAAATAAAAGTGGATATTTCAAGTATTAACCAAAAAATAGAGTCTCACTCAGTGGCAATTAAGCAACTTGTCCAACAGTTTGGGCAAGTGTCTTTGCAATTGAACCAATGTCAAAAGGGCACCCGATCAAGCAATACATTTTAAAATCCTAAAAATGAAGGGGATTGCATGGTGGTGATGACTAGGACTGGCAAGAGCAAAATAGATCCCTCTATGCCGGTTATTGTGGATGAAGTTGAGGAAAAGGGTCTTGGTGGTGAAGTTGCAGGTGAAGTAGAAAATCCAGAAATTGTTGGGAGGCAAAGAGAAGAGCTGAGGGAGTATGAAAAAGTGAAATCTATCCCAAAACCCCCTCCTCCTTTCCTTCAAAGGTTTAAGAAAAAGGAAGAGCAGGGAAAGTTCAAACACTTCCTTTCGATGTTGAAGCAACTATCCATCAACATTCCCCTTTTTAGAAGCTTTGGAGAAAATGCCCGGGTATGCCAAATATATGAATTATTCAGTCACTAAGTAATGCACTTTGAGCCAAGAGTTCTCACAAGAACTCCAACAATGTAGTGCGATTATGACTAAATTCCTTGGTGCATTCACCATCCCTTATACCATTGGTGATGGCGAGTTCGCAAGAGCATTGTGTGACTTAGGAGCGAGCATCAATCTAATGCCTCTTGCGGTATTCAAAAAGCTTGGCCTTGGTACTCCTGCACTGACAAGAATGAGGTTACTTATGGTGGATCGAACAATTAAAAAGACGGAAGGAATCCTTTTGGATGTGCTTGTTAAAGTTGATAAATTAATCTTTTTGACTGATTTTGTGATTCTCGATTGCGAAGTTTATTTTGAGGTGCCCATCATTTTGGGGAGGCCATTTTTGGTCACTGGGAGAGCCTTAGTGGATATGGATTCAGGTCAGCTGCGGTTTAGGATTAATGATGCAAAAGTTGTGTTAGATATTCTCCAATCCATGAAACACCCAGATGAGTGCAAGAGTGAGGTGTGGACCCTCGATGATAGTTGATGAAGGAAGATGACTAAGTCGAGCCACGACATTAAACAAGCACTTCTTGGGAGGCAACCCAAGCATTGTTGATAAGTGTTGGTTTATTTTTAAGTGTTTTCGGTTATTGAGGTTGTTAGGTAGAAGTTGTGAGTTTGTTTTTATGATTGAAAGACATTGATGCAGTTGTACTATTTTGTGAATTATTGTGTTTTGAGATTTGGTTTGCAGGTGAGAGTTGAAGAACTGAAGCTCTGAAAAATGACACTTGGAGCAGCCTCTAAGATCAGGCCTACGAGTCATAGTCTAAACTATGACTCATAGTTATGCATCATAGAGAGAATCAATGAGTATCAGAAGTTGGCCCATACACTACGAGCTAACCTTACGACTCGTAGGGCACCCTATGAGTCGTTAGTGGGGTACGAGTCGTAAGTGTGGTTCGTAGTGCCCAGGTATGATTCTTAAATTTTTATAAGTTTTGGGTCTTCTGCGATACCAGGAGCTACGAGTCGTAGGACAACCTACAACTTGTAGTCGGGGTCTCGTAGCCCCGATCTGTATTTTTTTAATCACCGACATGGTTTAATTTAAAAGGGGGTTAAAATAAAATTTGACCTCCAAATTCATTTCATACAATCCTAAGGTGACAGAAAACCTCATCCCATCATCCACTATATTTTTCCGACCAAAATCCTGACTAGCTACCTATATCATATTTCGGCAAAGATATCGGTGAAGACACTATTCTGGGTTTTTGGTGTGGTTTTCGATTTCTTGCAGTTTGGTTTTCTTCTACAATCAATCGGTAAGATTTGTGGTTTACTTTTGAAATCTTTTATGGTGAGTTTGTCCCCTATTATTGCCTCCCAACACACGTAAGTGCACGTGGTAAAAACAAGTAATATGATGGCCTTATTTTAAGGACTGGATTGTCGAAACCAAAGGATTTAATACAAAGTGTTTAATATTCTAAGTTATAATGCTTAAAAGGTGATAAAGAATTCACTTATGAAATTATGCATAAACTTAAAACTAGTAACTTTGCAAATAAAATGAGATCTTCTTATTTTATATTTTATTTATCCAAATATTGCGAGATTCTGGGATTGTAACCTTGGCGACGCCGTATTATTCTTAAAGTTAATACTTATGGTTGGGCAGTGGACTATTGGTTCACAGGGTTGAAATTACCAAATCAGGGTTGCACAACTCCATTTGCCTATTCCTATTATTTGTCTAACTATATTGTTGAGCGGGGATTAACAATACAATAGAAATGCATTAATAATGCCTTCCTGTACAATAAATCGAGCATGGTGTAGAGGTAGTTGTCACAATCTCTAATACACAAATCAATCTCATATTTTAATTGAAAATTCTCCTTATATTATTATGTTCTTAAGCATTCCAACATCTTTCAAATTCACAATGCTAAATATATTCATTTCCATAGGTGATCAAGCTAAGAAATGTAGATTTAAATAATATAAGAACAATCATAAATACCCATTCATAAGCACTAAAACTCAAAGATTAACAGATTATCTATGGCTATAATCCCTGAAAATGGAAAGATTAGCCACTCATGCTAATCATATAAACCAATGTTATACTTAAACTCATAAGAAAATTACAAAATGAATTTAAAACTGACCAAAAATGGTTCTCCACAGTGAACAACCGCCTCCAAAACTTGAGCAATAACTTAAAACAAAGGATGAGTAGGGTTACATGTTTTCCATGACTTATATAGCCCGAAAATCTAAATTTTCATGCATTTTCCTTCAAGTCCGCGATGTAGAATAGTATTAATTTTATCAATCTTTACGTATAATATTGACTGGACCAAAAAGTCACCTTTTTCACCAACCCTGTTGAAAAATGGCATTCCATTATTTTTACACTAGTTCGCGATGCGCCTTGGTCGTGGACTAAGTGCTTGAACTTTTTCTTCCTTGTTTTCTTGCATGGGTTATCTTGTTTTCTCTAGGTCTCATTCCAAAATCTTAAAATCTAATAAAAATCAATTATAAAAGTACCTAAAACTCTATGGATTTACCCTCGAACTCAACTTTATTTACGGTACTTTGGTTCATTTAGGCATATAAATACACCTAAGATCACCAACCCACACTTAAAACTTTGTCCGTCCTCAGGTAAATCAAGACTCATGCGTGTAAACACCTAAATAGTATGTATAATAAACTTTATACGCACAACCTTTTTCACTTCAACATGAACATTTTTCAAGATTCCTAGCAACAAAACTTTCATAAATACTTTAATCAATAAATGCTGACTAATGTAGAACTTTCATTACAACTTTACTTTGTTGCAGCCCTTTTGATGATTATGTCCCCTAACTTGAAGAATTACCCATGCACACTATTAAATTATTATAAGAAGATTTTATTTGGGTACACAATCAACTCTCCCTCTCACAAAAGAAATCATATGTTGCTTCTAATTGTTATAGACTTGCCCTTAATGTTTAAATTGTACCTAGTTAGAATTTTTGATTTTAGAGGATCACTTAGGTCTTTTATTTGGTTGTAATGTAGGCTTAAGGCTGGTGGGATAAATTTCTGGATATATCCATCATAGTTCATTTCCCAAGCACTTAACGCTTACACTACCCTATTTTTCTCTTCTTTTGCGCTATTTAATCTTCTTCATTTCAACATCCTTTATTTGTTTCCATAATTTTCATACTAAAAAATTATCAACAAATAGTAACAAACACATTATTTTTCTATTTTTTGATTTTCTGATGATTTTTTTAATAGTACCCCCGAACCATAAATTTCTACTGTCATGTTCCATTTCAGCTGCTCATTCCCTGACTTTTAATGTTAAAGATCTCAAGAATTAGGATAAATATGGTTAAAAGTCAAAGAAGGGGTTCAACTTGAAATATAGCTAAAGAAAAAGTCTAAAGCTCAACGAGGTTAACTAGGATGTCTTAATAAATTGGATAAAAAGGTCTAAGTCATTCAATTTACCAAAGAAATGCCTAGATCCTTTCCCTAAAAATTCAAAATCTACTAAGTTATTTTAACATACCGGGCAAGTTCTTAACAACTATAGCACACAGATAAACAATTCAACTCACAATCACATGGCACATTTTCATCGTAAGACAATACTAGATTCACTATCACTTATTTCTCATGATTTCAAAATTACGCAGCTATTCATCAGTACAAATTTCAAGTTTACGCTACTAAGGACTCAAGAATTTATGGCATCTTAGTTTCTCGTGGTTTCATATATAACAAATATTCAACATACTACTGACACTCTAAAATGCGACTTTATTTGACACATACCCTTGTGATGGTCATCATCCATCCATCCTAGAGTAATGCCACTCAACTATGACTTTACCACAATAAATAATTATAATACTAAGATGCATTGAAATCAAATATTCATAATAATTTCAAACTAATAATCACATAAACAAAGAAAA
Organism: Solanum ossicruentum; assembly: GCA_025774065.1. Classification (NCBI taxonomy): domain Eukaryota; kingdom Viridiplantae; phylum Streptophyta; class Magnoliopsida; order Solanales; family Solanaceae; genus Solanum; species Solanum ossicruentum. Next base: position 13,210 of record JAOTQR010020359.1, read on the forward strand.
TATTAAAGCTATCCACAAAATAAAATAATTATGTCAAAATATCAATTGTAGTAGCAAAAATAATAACATGTGTCGAGATCATACAATACCCAACAACAAATAGCATAAATAGCCCCCCCACACAGACTTAAATAATAGAGTTGTCCCTAGTGCTAACTAAATAGAACTTGTGGAATGTGGTGAAATACTCAATCTTCATCCTCCGAGCTATCATCGGCTGCCTCTGCATCTCTCTCCTCCGTATTGCTCTTGTTCGCCTTTGGTTCAGAGGGAATGTCATCGTCAAATGGCTCGACGAATTGAGGGCAAGTGCCTAACATTTCTTGGAAATAATCATTTAGCGGGTACTGGATCTTTACCTCAGCAATCTCCTCGTATGTGATAAGGCGGCCATGCACCCGCAACATTAGTGACTGCATCCTGAACATGCGTGCCATGACCTGCTCATCTCATTGGGCATGCTCGACGATGGTGAGAGTAGGTGCTGCTCCAGGGTTCGCTTCCTGAACAACTCTGACAATGCAAAGAGATGCCTCAATGTGTGGGTAGTAGTCGAGAGTTTCTGTAGGCACACTTCCACGCATAAATATCTCAGTAATAATACTTCCAAAGGCGTACCTATGTCCCTTGTGCGCCCGAGCTCTCCTCATGGCCAACTTCAGTATCAACCTAAAATTAAGCTGTATCCCAGTCATAAGTGCAGATACAAGGCAGATCGGCTCCCTGGTGACCTCGGAGAAATGCTGGCCCAAAAACAGTCCATGCATGACAATCTTCAACCATGCCCAACATCCTTGTTGAGATGCCCGAACGGGAAAGTCTGATGGAATCCCCGGTATGCATGCCTGTCCCATTGAGCTATGGAGGGACTGAAAGTGTATGCCGGATATCCTGGTATGGAGGGTGTTGGACCAAGGTTTCAAAGGTGTTCGTGATATCTAATAGTGTCCCAATGATCTCATTAATGATCACTGGACTGAAATCTATCTCATATCTCGTACCTTAACCTTCTTGGTGCGTGCCTTCTTGCTCATGTTCGCGTAGAAATCCCTGACAATACTCAAATTGCACGGACATGGCTGCTTAAATATGAAGTTTAACCGATAGGTTGCACCACTCATAGATGGCTCGGTAGGCTAGTCGGAGCGTCTCAACTTCTATTGGGAAGTCTGGGAAGTATTTGGACTTTAGGTGGCATTTATACCACTAAATTCCAACTCAGTCAACTGCCTTTACCCCATAGGTTAGCTGCCTCTTTCTGTGTTTGGGGCCCTTCGGGACTGTCGGGATGTCCTGGGACCTCCTCCTGGTGGGTACAGCTGTTGTCCGGCTGGACTGTCCTGTTTGGCCTCTGGTAGCCATCAGAGTCCTGCAAAATCAAGTAATGGTAGTAAGGGATAGCCATAAAATTTTATTCAGTGCATTTACATTTTCAGAAACCAATCAGTCCAAGGTGTTAACTGTATATTGCTCAAACATCAGAAGAGAATTCAACTTTGGAAAGAAATAGCCTTATGTCTGTAAGTGGCAGCAAGCAAACAACCCATCCACATGCAACATGTAACCCCACACTTCATTTCAATGTAGCCTTATGATGGTACTCAAACTTCCCAAATTCAGTTAATTCACATAGTCCAGGATGTTGACAGTATAGCAGCCCACATTACACACTACCATATACTAACCATTTGAACCCAAATGTAGCAGAAAATAGTTTTAGTGTTCCCAATATTAAGTAATTATGAAGAAGTTCAGGTAGGCATGCTTAATTTCTCTAGGTTTGCAATAGTTGAACAATCAAGAAATGTTGTGGTTTTCTAAGGTGTGTGAGGTGGGATCAAGTGGGGGTGATTCTAACTATGTAACATACATCACCAATATAACACAAAATCATTAAATAATGCTAACATAGGAAACAATACCCAACATCCTTTCTCTCATTTTGCCCTTGACAGTTGTGAAAGCAGAAGAGGAGCATGACAACTTAACACAAAACTTATGAGGTGAAGTTACAAATTGCTCAACTCATGAGTATGCTAATGTAATCTAGGAGGATAATTAAGAATCTCCATCCAAATTACATGTAGTGGGTAAGAAGGTACTCAGATTTCCCTACTCACTGTATCTATCAATAATAACAGAACCTAGAAACATCCACATGGCATTCACTGTTCAGCTATCTCAGGTGTAACCTAAAATAGACCAAAATTATCAAATGTCTAGCAGGTATTTATCCTCAAAACAATCCTCATTTTGATGTGAAATCAGGTGAGAGTAAATTTATCCATCACCCACAAAACCACTAGATCAAACAATCATTAACCAGTTTCACTTTGCACTAATGTAAACACCGAAATAGCACGCAACTTTCTCTACTCAATTCAAATAATGAAATGTGCTAAATTTCTCATATTAACATGGGAATAACTTTGATTTCCACTGCCGGATGGAGCCAAAGATTTACTACTTTTTGGCTTTGGAGTACGACAAAATAAAACAAAATGGCTCTTTAAAATGTCTATGCTTCTTTCAATTGTGAAGTAGCAATTAGTCAGTGCAACTTTTGACGCTCATCATGGATAATCTGGAAACAACCGATCTATGTTTTAAGCATAGGGGTCAGGCTACATACATCCGACCCCCCTTATCCCGCAGTGGGCGGGAGACTTTGAGGCAATGGGGTAATGTTGTTGTTGTTTGACATGGGAAAAACTTCCACCCTTTTAAGGTATTTTAGATGTAAAATGTCCTATACAAAGCAATGCATATTGTATCATAAAACTATCCTAAAACATTGTTTATCATAAGCACAAACACCAGAATGAGGAGAGCAGAACAGGGGTTGGAGAAATCATGCAGTACCCCACACTTGAGCCTGATCAAGCAATGTCAAAAATATTTTTCATGCTAAAACAAGCCTAAAATGCACAAAGTTCACAACTCAGAGCGACTACGTGACATTGCCCACAACCATGACTGTAATTGAGTCACCCAAAAAATAGCCTTAGTTTGACATTTGAACTACCCCACACTTGGAATGAATATTCCCATACATTTTGTAGCACCAATTTCAAATTCACAATATCAATTTCCCCTAATTTAGATATGAAATTCGGCCTAGGGTTAATCTTACAATCAAAATTCATGAAATCAAGTGTGGTATCAACATGAGGTTTCAAACTATCATTTAAACAAGTCAACAACCTCAACACATTAAAATTACCAATCCACACAATCTTGCACCCAATCAAACATGAGTATGTTCATGTTGTTGTACCAATAGTGGGGTAATGGAAAAGGAGACTTGCCTGTAGAGAGGAAAAAAATTTGTGGATGAAGGCTAGCAAAACCTGAGTGTGCTTCACGGGCCGGGAGTGTGAGAATTGAAGAAAATTTAAATGGGAGAAGAGAGAAATAGTTTGGGGGGTCGAGTATGGAGGAAGGGGAACGAGATTTATTTAAAAATTAATGGGTTGGGTTGGGTTTAGGGAAAATCGAACATAATTAATGCATATGCGCATCCTCTCCACGTCGCAGACGAGACACAGTTTTACACTTTGTTAAAAAAAGAGTTCTTTTGTTTCTAGCAAAGCGTTCACGTCGCAGAGGGGACGCGGAAACCCCTCTGTCATGAATAGTAAAAACAATCTTTTTCTTGTTCAGGGCTCAGAAAAATCAACCTAACACCTAAACATGATAAAATATGCTATAACAATTGATTTTGACCCAAAAAATTCAAAAAATAACCAACGACTCAATGGGAAATTGAAATCTAAAAATTGCACATTCTTGACACTAGTGTGCATCGCGCATTGGAGCTTTTGTGTGTAATTTTTCATTTTGTTGATTTTCTGGCCATTTAAGTCATGAATATATATATATATATATATATATATATATATATATATATATATATATATGTGTGTGTGTGTGTGTGT
>JAOTQR010020370.1:0-17146 GCA_025774065.1 Solanum ossicruentum
TATGACTTAATAATCTAGTAGGTGAGTCACCTACTTTCTTAGCTTAAAATTGATAGCTAAACGAAGACGAGGCTCGACACCAAATTTGTTCAAGTTCGATTATGAATAAATTTTGTGTTAAGGGTGTAACTTTAGCCCATATTTTAGTGTCATAAATGGACCTTATTTTCAGTCTAAGAAGAATTTAAAAATGTCCTTAGTACACCACAAACCACTTGGCCATTTGGACCTAAAACCAACTACGGACAAAGCTGGAAATTTGGCATCCAAGGTCCATCATATTTGAGACCCATTTAGGCCCAAGTTTAAGGGTAAAGCTGCTGAATCAAAAGTCTATTAATGGGTGACATTATCTGGTCAAAAGTGGAAGACAAAGTTTGTCAAATTATTCTTTAAAAACGGATCAAGTGTAGCACTAATTCATTCCACTAGGATATAATGTTTCAGCTTTCTTAAAGTCTTTTGTCTTCTCTCTAATTCACTTCACCAAGCTGCAAGCACAATTCTGTAAGGATCTTGAAGGGAATCCAGAATCTATCAGGCAAAGATAAGTAATTATAGTTGTGTATTTGGTATGGTTTCTTCATGAAAAACAAGAAGTATATGCTATTATGTTATGGTGAAAATTCTGGACAGCATATGTCCTAAGTATTGTTGTGAACGTTTCTTGTTGTTCAAGAGGATTTTCTCTTAATTGGTTGGATGAATTATGAAGTATGACTTATATTATAACAAGATATTAGGTTGTTAGTCATGTAATTAAGGTGCTGCACCACTTTTATAGACCACAAAAATGAGCTGTTGTATGTCATTGTACAACGTCGTAGTTTCACTCTTAAAAGAAACTTGGGAGTTGAAAATTGTTATATGTTGTTTCATGACCTTCACCTATTTTGGGACTATTTTTGGACTATTTTAAGAGTAGTTTTATGTGTAAAAACATTGGATACAATTTTGGTAAAGTTAAAACAAGTTTGGGATTGTTGACGTCGAATTGTGGTGAAAGGATGTAACATTATGCCGCTTGTTTGTATGTTGTGAAGAATTGTTATGTGTTGTGCTTTGTGGGCTGTTTTAGGACTGTTAAAGGTCTAAAAAGTAAGATGTACATGACATGTATATAAAAATGATTGTTAGAAAATACGTTTATAAGTGAAAAGTTTGAAGAAATGCCTCTGCTTCATTAATTGAAAGCTTGTTGTCTGGGTGATCATTTTTATGATATTGGATTAGCTAGAAGTGTTGTGTTGCTAGTAATACTAGTCTTATTGCTTAATATACTTTAGCTAAATATTTGAGAGAAACCACAACCACTCCAAAATAGTAAAAAGGTCATACAATGAGGTATGTAAAGCTATTTGATTCGTATCATTTGGCATGAAAGATAGATTTCTCCTTGGTACATAAAGGTATTTACCAACTCCAAAAAAATAATTAATTGTGTCTCCATTTGGGTTACATGTTCATATGATTCTATACATAATCACCTTCGAATCTACATCCATACTTGGATACCAAGCTACATGAACTCTTGTTGCTATGTAATGTTCACGAGTTGTTTCATTTCATACGCATTGCATTATTAATGTAACATACTCTCTCCATTTCCATATTGCCTTTTATGATTATCTACATGTCAAATGTTGTATATATAGTGCCAAAGCTCTAATATTATGGTCACCAAAATAATCATCTCAAAGATAACTGAAAGATACAGCATATTGTTTATTGTTGGGTGGTAGCTCGAGGGGTGGAAGAATCACCTAGCTAGGGATGATCCTATCGCGGGTGGTAGCCTGAGCGGTTAAGGAAGAACCTATCCAAGGACGATCCCGATATCTCGAGGGTGGAAGAATCACCTAGTTTGGGAAAAAAATCTTATTACGGGTGGTAGCCTGAGGGGTTAAGGAAGAATCTAGCCAGAGACAATCCCGATACCAGTTATACCACTGATCAGCTAGTCATTTACAGTACATGATGTGCAAAGATTATACAGTAAAGGTAAAGCAATATAAAGAACATAAAGTACTTGATCCCAAAGTATAACTAAAGTGTGGTCTCTTATCCAATACCAGTGCATATTTTCATTTGAGTTGTATTTCATATACAGTATTTGCTGCCTTACATACTCAGTACATTATCTTGTACTGACGTCCCTTATGGGGGACCTGCATTTTATGCTGCAGGTACAACTGCTAGTAGATCTTCCCAGTAGAGTACAGGACATTCAACTACTGTTACCAAGCTTCAGTTTGTTCCGGAGCTTTGTGTGTGTTTAGAGATTAGATGTTTGCATTATATAGTTAATTCAGACGGGGCCTATCTCGAACACTAGAAAATACTTTATCTTGACTAGAGGTTTTGTAAACTATGTAAATTAAAGTGTGATCATGTCTTGTACTTTAGACATAGTCATAGAAGATGTTTCGTTCCCTGAGGATCAGTGAATGAAGACTTTCTGAAGTTAATCAGACGAGACCCCCTTTACAGGTTGTAAAACATTATATGAGTCGTACAGGGGTGTTGCAAAGAGGAAGTCTAGTTTTCTACCAAAAATGTACGAGACCCTGATTACGGGCTATAAACTTCGATAGGGTCATAACGAGCTTTCATATGGCGTGCCAGCCAGTTCTCCTAAGTCATTTAGGATTTGAATTTTAATTATCATAAATAGGTCTTTTTGGTTATTTTTAATAAGTTCTCGCTAGTTTTCATAAGTTTTAGCCTAGAACTCAGAAAATTGTAAGAGAATCTTTGAGAACACTTGTGGTTTAATTTGATTTTAAAGCTTGTGATTCTTGTTGAATTGGATTGCTTGTTCTTAAATCTATTATGCAAGTGTTCAATTATATCTTCTCAATTCATAATTTCGACATCTAAACATAGCAGGAGTACCTAAATGCGCAACTAGGGTTGTGGAAACTATGAAGAACTAACAATGTAAAACTGGATAAAATTCATAATTCTTGGAAGGTGTATATGCATGTACTAATTAACTCCCTTCATTTTGCATGTTTTCTTGTGGTGACCAACATTAGAACCCGCCTAGTGTTGCTGACTAGACGAAGGTAGTAATAAATAGGAAAAAAGATTAAATAACAGGTTCGATTGATGTGTTCTCATACGATCAACCAAATCAGGCCAAGGGGAGGTTGTACAGGTGCTAATAGATAATGGTTAGTAATGCACACTATGGAGATGGGCTAAGTGACATAGTGAAATTCACCTCTCACCTTTGACCAAAGGGCTTGGTGAACATAAATTACCATCTTGCATGTTATATACTAGAAAAGAATTAGGTTATCTGGTGATACTGAGTTGAGGAATCAGGGGGAACACAATACCGTAGTTGGTATCCATTATTGACTTTTCTCATGTAATAGTTAGTTTTATTTTCTTATTGATTATTGTCAACCCCCTCTCCCTTGGGAATTGAGTTGGTTAATTACTTGGATTACAAATTGGTGAATTTTCTTGAGTCTACGTATTCCCTATGGGATGGACCCTAAACTTTTTTAGGTTCTTTATCTTGACATCGATCGTTTTATCCTCTAAAAAAGAGGTGTAACTTAGGCGACATTAAGATTTTGGCACCATTTCCGGGGAATACAACTGGACTTAGTGAATTTATTAGTAGTTCAAGTGTTAATCCTTAGTTCCTTTATTTTACTTTTGTTTTTTATTTTTATTTATTTTCAGGGTGCCAGTTTACTGTATGCCCAAATTTCGGAGTCAAGGCAATCCCTTAACTCCCTTTGATCCAAAGATCTACAAAACATTAAGAAGGATGGTCCAAGACAACGCCAATAATGCGACCAATACAGCTCTGAACAGAAATAACAATGAGAATGCTGAGAATGAGGACCAACCACCTTTGGAGGAGATTCCACAGCCTCAGGAATTCAATGTCAATGTTTACCAGTGGAATCAATATAGGTTGAATCCTATTGCTATGGACATGACTGGAACTATTGTGTTGCTATCACTACCGGCAGATACAAAATTCACAGTCTTGAGTGGGTTACTTCAAATGCTGCAGAACAATGGGCTATGTATGCACATACCATTGGAGGATACTCATAGCCACCTACACAATGTGACATTTGTCTGTAAAAGTGCAATGGGAACAAAGAATCCATCTATGGATGCGTTGGGACTTTGTGTCTTCCCATTATGTCTCATGGGCAATTTTGCATTATGGCTATATATGCTCCTGCAAAGTTCAATCACCAGTTAGGAAGACTTGCAGAAGACTTCTTTATAGAGGTACTTCCCTAGATCGAACAAGCTCAAGAAGGACCAGTTCAACAACTTCGAACAACTTCTTGGCAATTTAGTAAGCACTACTTAGGAGCAATTTACCAAATGTCTGAGGTGCGTCCCTGACCAAAAAATAGTTTATGAAGCCTTGGTGGAGATCTTCTATTGTGCCCTTGATGAAAATAGTAAGGCCTGTGCTGACACTATCATGAGGGGCGTGTTTCAAGATCAACCAATTGCAAGGATTGTGGAATGAATGGAAAGAGTAATCAAGACAAATCATGCATGGGGGTAGCGAGATAGAGCTTCCACAAAGAATTCATGTGTTGTCAGTATGGGAGAAGATCAAGCCAAAAGTAATGAAAAGATTATATAGCAGCTTGCTCAAATTCACACAGTTTTGTGGGTTATGATGAAGCAGAGCCAATAGAGAGTGAATGTAGTGGTTTATCAACCTCCACATGCACTTATGTACGAAGAGCCATACTATGATGATGACACATGTTTTGTTGCTAATCAGATAGGGGGTTTCCGGACCAACACCCAAGGGTCCAATCAGGACTATTAGCACCAAAGTCAAGGAAACCAAGGTCAGAAATTTAGAAGAGATAGAGCTTATAGGGATAACCATGGAAGTTACTATGATAGGAATAGGGTCCAGAAAGAGATTACAGATTGAGGCCGCAGAGAAGGCTTCAGAAATGGTCCTTATGTGCCATCACATAATCGCGATGTAGGTGTAAGCAATTCCATAATTGAGGAGATGTTTGATCGTCTATTGAAGAAGGTTGAGTTGTAGGATGAGACTTTACGGGGTATGGAATCTGAGATTTCGAGTATTAATCATAACATAAAGTCTCACTCTGTGGCTATCAGATACCTGGAAGAATAGTTTAGTCAAGTGTGGACTCAGTTTGATCACCATCAAAAGGGTACACCGTCTCGCATTATAGTGCAAAATCCTAAAAATGACAGGCAGCATATGAGGTTACTACTTAAGGTGGCAAGAGCACCATTGTCCCTCCCATGTCGCATAATGAGAAAGATATTCATGAAGAGATGGTTGCAGCTAAGGATGCAGGTGAAGGAGATAATCGTCATAAGGATGGGGTGAGTGAAGCTGCTGATGCAACACAGAGGTTGAAGCCCATTCCTAGTCCTCCTCCTCCCTTCTCTTAGTGAATCAAAAAGAGGAAAGAATAAGGAAAAACATGCACTTTCTCGCCATGCTAAAACAACTCTACATCAACATCTTTCTCATCGAGGTCATTGGAGAAGATGCCAGGGTATGCGAAGTTCATGAAGGACTTGGTCACCAAAAACATATTTTGAGTTAGGAGCTTTCGCAAGAGCTCCAATATTGCAGTGTTATTGCCACGAGGTCCTTAGTTCAGAAGAGAGAAGATGTGGGTGCTTTCACCATACCCTGCAACTTAGGAGATGTGGAGTTTGTAAGGGCACTATGTGATCTAGGTGCTAGCATAAATCTGATGCCCCTTGCAGTCTACAAGAAGCTTATATTAGAAGCCCCTACTCCAACTAGCATTTGGTTTTTGATGGCGGATCGTACAGTGAAGAAGCCTATGGGGATATTATATGATGTATTGGTAAAAGTTGAGACTTTCATATTCCCAATAGACTTGTGATCCTAGATTGCGAAGTTGACTTTGACATACCAATCAACTTAGGAAGACCATCCCTAACCACTGGACGAGCCCTAGTAGATATGGAAGCTGGTCAACTAAAGTTTAGATTGAATATCAAAGATGTCGTCTTCAATATCTTTTAGTCCATGAAGCATCCAGATGAGTTGAAGAGTGAAGTATGACTAACCAATTTGTCCAAGTTGTGTTGTGGCGATAAATTACGCGCTTCTTAGGAGGCAACCTAAGGGTTTTGTTGTAATAGCATAGTTATAGGTTTATTTTCAAATTTTGGATTCATAGGTAATTTATTTTCTCATGTTTTTTTTGTAATTATAGACACCAGGCTGATTGCACATAGGGTAACAATGTAGTTTATGAAGAGTATGCAGGTACATGACCAAGTCAGCTAGTTTGGCTAAGAAGATCATCAACTTGACTCTTTATGACTAGGTTTACATGCCGTAAAACACTTTAAGACCCATACCCCATCTTGTAGAGAATTCTAATGAGTAGAAAAATCATGCTATCAAGTCCACGAGCCAACTTTATGATTCATAGATCAAACTACAAGTCGTGAATGAGGCTCGTGGACCCCAAGTAAGTTTTATTGAAAATTTTGCTAAGCGTTGAGTGTACTAAGACCAACTCTACGAGCCATAAAACACTTTACAACTCATAGAAAAGTCTCGTAAATCCCTGCCTGGAATTAATTGCTCACTGGAATTTTCTACGACTTAGTCTACGACTAGTAAATCACTTTACAAGTTATACCTGGTCTCATAGACTTTTTTAGTAACAAAATTTGTTTGAAAAACTGGTTTACGATGGCCTTTTATGACCCGTATATCCACTATAGCCCATAAAGGTGCTTTCATGGGACCCTTCTACAACTTAACTCAGATGACTTTTAGCATTTTAATTCCTAATTTCTGGGGCTAACCACGAGGAGTATATGCATATATTTAAGGTACTATGGCTCCTGAAGCAAAACGCGATGAGATCCGAGCTATGTAGAGGAGGCTCGAGGAAGAGCCTTCTGAGGATGAGCAGGCCACTCAACTGAGTGGCTCTTTATAGGTGCTGGATGTCATCCCGGATCCAGAAGCTGATAGACCACAAACTAAAGTCACTGCTAGAGCTGGGCACACCCAGGCTCCTATTGTTTGCACTCCCTAGTATGAAGAGGGAGGCAACGACAAGATAGGTTTACCACAGAAGACTCTATCTAGAGAGGAGTCTCGCTATGAGAAAGAGTCCTTCGCCGCAACTCGATCATCATTATCTAAACCGGATGCTCTCACTAGCCGATGGTGTGTCGAGGACATGGGGGAGATTATTATAGAGGGCACGCAGCTGAGAGAGTAGGGCAAGCCAACCCACTCCATTTATAAGGAGCCCAGAGTCATCGCCAATTGACTTCACTGTGTCCCTTGCCTCCAGGACATAATGATCAGATACAGGCTCGAGTGGCTTATTAGATATCTTGGAGGATACTCCTCAACCATAGTGAGGGAGTTCTAATGAGATGGGTGGCTAGATACATCGCTGAGCAGGGTCCGAAACCTGCTTAGGTTGCCACGCACATAGAGCCTATCATCAAGGCTTCACTCAGTTTCCCCGCTAAGGTATGGTGGATGGTTGTTTGTTCACGCATTCGCCCAACACTTGCGGATAACACTTAGATGCCAGAGCATGCAGTTTTGACTGCCAGCATCTTAGCTAGCCATGAGATTGACTAGGCTCACCTTATTGCTAAGCAAATTCATGACGTCGCACTGAAAAGGTCCATCTCCATCTCGTTCTCACACTGTATTTATAGGCTCTGTATAGAGTCAAGGGTGGAGATACTACATCAGCTACCAGATGATTTAGTCCTAACGCACATTAGATCCTAGCCAGATCATGGCTGAAGATAACCTAGTGGTGTTCTGACGAGCACAACCTCCACCTATGCCTAAGATGTTTTCCGTAGCGCCCCATCTGAGGGTTCTGAGACTTTCACCATTGCTATTGCTGCTGCTACTGAGGAAAGGCCCCTGCATCCCGAGGCAATTGAGGAGAGGGGTCCCACACACCACTACTTCACAGCCTACCACTGCGGTCATAATCTACGTGTCTGTCGTATCTATGTAGGCCTTGGCATAGAGGTTATCATATATTGAGTCACAGTTGACTCGACTTGTTCATCAGATCAGGACATAGGTCTACCAAGCGATACCATAATCAAAGGGTCGAAGTTAGGCATTCATGGTCGCTACTATTTAAGACTGTATTTCTATCGTGGATACCCGTATCAACGCCTTTGAGGATAGGGTACAACAGAGATTGAGCGAGGCTCGACCTTTAGACTTTTTAGCTATGCAGATGGAGATCCAGCAGCTTTGAACTGAATTGAGAGTAGCACTAGCAGCACCAGTTGCACTACCATCGACTATACCCCGGTGTCGGTAGTTGACTTATTTTCTCTTGTAGAGCCTACGCAGTCTTCCCTTGGGAAGTAACCCTACACGGATGATGAGCCAAATGAGAGATATGTACATGCTAAGATGACAAAAGAGAAGGAGCTCAAGCTTGTCTTGAGGAGATTGAGGCATGATGAGGAGATGAGACAAGTTTGAGTGATGGAGCAAATAAGGGGTGCTGGCCCCTTAGGACAAAGTACCACTACTGAGTAGACAAGCTCGCAGGAGAAGGGTGGCTAGACTGCCATGCATTGACGCTTAGGTGCTCAGGTATGTTTTTGGCCCATTATATTCTATTTTGTTTTGATATTTTGCATTAAGGACAATGCACAACTTTTTCGGTGGGGTATGAGTAGTTATGGGCCTCAATGAAGTCTGAGTAGCTTGGGTCCATAACTACCATCACTTTTGATCTCGGAGTTTTCTTGCCTGTGTTTTTTATCCCTAAGGATATTTAAGTTCTGTTGAATCGACAAGTTTAGAATGTTTAGATAATATTTATAGCATATAGTACCAATACTTGTGGCATATAGCATGTTTTTATATTTTATTTTAAAAATTGATATCCACCAAAATTTTTGATTAAGAAGTTAGATAGCAACCATGCATGTTTAGGTCCGTAACAATATGTGTTCTGATAAATGAGGGTACATTAAGATAAAAAGCATGATCTATGAGATCTTTTTGTTTATATGTATGCAGTGCATTGTGAGTGTGAGCATAATTGATAAATTCATGTGTTTTGTGCTAATTCAGAACTTGCCCCATTACTCTAAGTTGGATTGTAGATTAACTAGATTTGGAAAGGATCTTTTGGCATTATTGTTAAATAGTTCACTTTAGCCTAAAAATGACCAACCAAAATGATGACATAATCCCTTGTTCCTAATGTTTGAGCCTAACAAGTACCTACTCTTTCAAAACAGCTGATTAACCTCTCCTTGTTAGTTGTAAAATCCTAAAATTAGCCCTAGTCTTTCCTTGAGAATTGTGTACCTTGACTGTGGCAAAAAGCGTAAGTTGAGGGTGGCTACCAAAAATGGCCCGGGTTCGGAGGATGAATATTGTGCACCTCAACACCAGCTAAAACCCTAAGTTGAGGGTGGCTAGTGTAAGGGTGAAACATAAAAATAAGGAGGGTGAGTTAAGAGTACAGAAAAAAGAGAAAAATCATGTAACGGGTGCAATAAAAATAAATGATACCTTAGATGTGAGATAAAGAAAAAAATGAAGTGTAAAAATAAGGCTAAAAGCTTAAAAAATAAAAAGAAAGCACCTAGAAAAGCTTGAAATAGGAAAAAGGTGAAAATAACAGAGTTAGTGGGGAAAAAGAGTAAAAAAGTTTCAAGGAGGGCATTTAGTCACTGTTTTCCCACAATATCATACCAAAGCCCGCTTGTGATGACCCAAGCCTAGGGCTAGATGTAACACGGCAAATGGGAACCCGAAGGAACCCCAAATAAGCATCTTAGCATATCAATCATACATCCTTGGTTGCGGAAGCAAAATAACAACGACAAGGGATATAATAAAAAGGGAAGCGGGACTAAGGGAAGTCTTTGATAATTATAGAACATTCAAGAGTCAAGCTCATAGCATAAGTACGTCATAATATCCAAGAACACCTCTCACATGGAAAAAAGCAGGAGCCAAGACAATTTTCAAGCTCACCCTCATAGTAACAAGTGTTCAACATGAAGAAGTTTCAATATAGAAAGAGTAATAAATATAGTATCCTCGGACTTGAGGACTCACCAAAGCTTGCTTCAAAGGATCATACTATCCACATGGAGGATGACCAAATGGTGTTTCGGTCCCTACATGGTAATATCATGTAGGCGTAGAGTATGCGTTAGTAAGTTTGAATGTACTAAGTATGCGGGATACAATGCGATATGACATAAGCCAACATAGTAAAAATCATAATCATAAGCAATATACATATAATATCAATATGGCATGCATGATCAATGCTCATAATAAAACATGCTTGTAAACCATTCAACTTGCATAATATATAATGCATGTGTGGGAACAGACCCTAACCGACAAAAGTAAGACGAAGCAAGCTATAACTTGGAATATCGATGATTACCCCTCATTGGTAAAGAGGTGGTCAAATTGCCAAGGTAAACCATACTTCACCTTATGGGAGCCTATCCCATTTCGAAGAAGTAACCCCCCATAAGGGAACCTATCCCATTTTGGGAGAGATGTCATGATAAAGTGCACTAAATGGATGCACTAGTATAGCAAGGGTATAACATAATCCTATGTTGGCACATAGTTTGTGCAAAGGAGTACGGACCCTTGAAGATAGTCCACACCGATACCCAATCCATCTGTGCTAAGTCTAATCCCATGGAATACTCAAAATAATCATAACTTTGATAACTTGTAAAAATAATAGAAACATGACATGAGTAGCTCTTAAACATGCTTGACGTCTAATGGTGAGCCTAACTTGAAATATGAGAGTAGATCATAATTATACATGAACCCTTGCTTTAACATGAAAGGCTCGCAAGAGGTTAAAAAATCTTGAAATAGGGTTTTACTTGATACTTGCATAATCATAGATACTTTTCATGAATTCAATATATACTTGAAAGCCCTTGATAATCATATAGTCACTTGACATATAAATCATATAGTAGATCAATAATAACTTGAGAATTCTTGACTTGACATTTTATCAAACACTTGGTGGGTTCATGATACTAGTTCAAAATCATGCCATTCAAGAGTGAAATAGGATGAGAAAACTTAATGTAAATTAACCCAACAACATGTAGCAAAACCCTCATATAGGGTACCTTGAAATCTATCATCAAATCTCATAATAGATCATAGTTTCATAGCTCAAAATCATGCATAGTATTAATAGACAAAATTAATTCATGGTATAAGCATAAAATAGATATTCATGCATAATCAACAATATTTGATAAAACCCCAATACATTTCGTGCTCATATTTCATAATAAGAGATTCCCATAAGTAACACAACTTGAAAACATGCAATTTTCATAAAAAGGAAGATTGGGATCCATGTGTGAAAGATGGATGAAACCCACATACCTCAAACTTGGGTTCTCTTGAGATAAGCTTGAAGAGAATTCTTGAGTTCTGAAGTTAGGCTTGAAATCCTTTAAATTTCAATGAGAATTTTGATATAAGTGTTGGAGAGGTTTTAGAGAGGGTTTTGGAGTGATTTAAAGTTGAAAAATGGCTATGTATGGGATATTTCACGTGTAAATTGGCATGGGACCATGACCCCAATGCCCTTAAGCCGAAACAGAACTGCAGTTTCCAAAAAAATATGTGAAAATTATTTTTCACTGCGGGTCTTCTAAA
Source organism: Solanum ossicruentum (assembly GCA_025774065.1). NCBI lineage: Eukaryota > Viridiplantae > Streptophyta > Magnoliopsida > Solanales > Solanaceae > Solanum > Solanum ossicruentum. The sequence goes on from JAOTQR010020370.1 coordinate 11,726, forward strand.
ATCAAGGTTGTACCCACTTCCCTCTCAATTCCCCCCTCCTCTTGATCGTGAATATGAAGTCAGATTTTTAATATCATGCACAGATCGAGATATATGGAAATTATGATTTTGAGCATTTTCGAAGCACAATTTGGGGCGTTTCACCGGTGAGTTTATGTTACAAGACTAGACAATCCTAAAGTGATCCTAGTCCAGTTAGTTGAAAGTCTGAGTCATGAGTATAGGGGCAAGCCTATGGTATTAGTCATTATGCATGAACTTCTTTTGTGAGAGAGAGTGAGTTTGTACAGTCCCAATGCTAAACATGAAAACATCATTGAGGGTCATATATGGGACTTCTTTCTGTGAGGGCACTTGCATCGCATTGTTACCACTAGACTTGGTCAGTGATGGTGGATTATTGATAATGCCTTACTTGTCATAATTATGTTGTCACATACACCCGTTTGCATTGGTTTACTAAATAGCTATCTATTTATGTTCTGAAAAGTTGGTATCTTTATCTGAGTCTGAGATTTATGTGATATATGCCATTGATTTGAGGTCTGTATTTACTGTATTGTCTATATAGATTGAGTCCATCGCTAGAGGACAAGCAACAATTTTAAGTTGAGGGTTTTGATGTGCTGCCAAAATACAACACGTTTGATGCTTAAAACTTGGAATTTTTTATGTTCTGAATGCAATGTTCGTGGATTATATTTACTTTTTATGTTTATGTTTGTAGGATTATAGGATGGCCATGATTTTGGGAAAGTTACAGAAGTTGCTGCAGATTTACTATTATAGGACACCCTCTACGGGTCGTCGACCATTCTACTAGCTGTACAGAGGTTTCGTGAAGAATTCTAGGGAGGGGTTGATTTTTGGAGTTGATTCTATGAACATGCAGACATGACGTAAATTACTTTATTAGTCGTATACGATGTTTCCTACCCTGAGGATCAAGGAATGAAGACTTTCCGAAGTTCATCAGATGAGACCCCCTTTATGGGTCGTAATCTATTATACTAGTCATAAAGGGGTATCGTAGAGAGAAAGTCCAGTTTTCCACCAACAATGTACGAGACCCCAATTACGGGGTGCAATGAGATTTTTTATGACATGCCGACCAGTTCTCCTAAGTCTTTAGGATTTGAATTTTAATTATTATAAATAGGTCTTTTAGGTTATTTATCATACGTTCTCATCGGTTTTTATATGTTTTAGCATAGTACTCAAACAACTCAATATTTTAAGAGAGAAAATTGTAAGAGAGTCTTTGAGAACACTTGTGGTTGAACTTAATTCTAAAGTTTGTGATTCTAATTGAATTGGATTGCTTGTTCTTAAATCTTCTGTGTAAGTGTTCAATTATGTCTTCTCAATTCATATTTTGCATCTACACATAGCATGAGTAGCTAAATCCGCAACTAGAGTTGTGGGAACCATGAAGAACTAACAAGGTAAAACCAGATCATTCACAATTGTTTAAAGGTGTATATGCATGTATTAATTAATTAATTAATTAATTAATTAATTAATACAAAACATGCAAAATGAAAAGAATTAGTTAATACATGCATGCACACTTTTCAACAATTATGAATTATCCGATTTTACCTTGTTAGTTCTTCATGGTTCCCACAACCCTAGTTATGGATTCAGCTACTCATGCTTTTTGTAGATGCAAGTTATGAATTGGAAGAACATAGTTAAACACTTACACAATTGAATAACTTCAAATAGAATCACAAGATTAAAGAAGAAATTAAAGTACAAGTGTTCTCAAAATCTCTCCAATGTAATATCACTATTTTCTCTCTCTAATTACTTAGTTTTTTGACTGCTATGTGAAAACTTATGAAAAATAACCTAGAAGACTAATTTATAATAAGTAAAATACAAGTATTAAACGAAATAAGATAACTGGTCGGCACGCCTCACGAAAGGGGTTTATGGGCCGTATTGCTTTCCATGGCCCATAATTGAGGTCTCGTACATGGTTGCTGAAAATTTGGATTTTAAGTTGATGACACCCCTCTATGACTCGTAAAGTGGTTTATAATCCGGAAAGGGATTTCGTTTGATGAATCTTTAAGTCCCATTCTCTGATCCTCTGGGCACGAACCATGGTCTGTGACTCGTAAATCAATCCACGACTTGTCCGCATGTTCGTAAAATCGACTTCAAAAAATCAGCCCCTCACTGGAATTGTCCACGAAACTACTTCACGACCCGTAGAATGATCTACGACCCATAAAGGGTCTCGTGCTGCATAAAAAATTAGCAACTTATGTATTTCTTCCCAAAATCAAGGCCAAACCTGGAATGCTGCAAATATAATACAAAAACATATTAAACCAACAATCATCGCATTCAGAACAAATAAATTTCCAAGTTTTAAGCATCAAATGTTCTGTATTTTGACAACACATCAACGCTCTCAACTTAAAATTGTTGTTTGTCCTCAAGCGATAAACTCAATATATATAGGTAATATAGTAACACAAAGACCTCAACCCAATGGCGTACATCATATCAATTCAAACTAAGATATCACACCACCTTTTCAAAGAAAAATCAGATGACATCTAACAAACCAATACAAATTAGGGCATGTGAAAACACAACTATGACAAGTGAGGTACTGTCAACAAACCACAACTACTGATTAAGTCTAATTTTAACAATGCAATGCAAGTGCCCTTACAAAAAAAGTCTCATATCTAACACTCAACAATGTTTTCATGTATAAGATAGGGACTATGTAAAATCACTCACTCTCACAATAGATATTCATGCATCATGCCTTATACCATTGGCTTTGCCGGTATACTCATGACTAAGACCTTCAACTACTTGGGCTAGGATCACTTTAGGACTTTTTAGGCTTGTAATGTAGGCTCAGGAGCTTTGGTATGGTAGTTTGGGAACATAGTGACTAACGACCCTCTTTGACACCACATTTTTATACACTTTTGCCCTACTAACTCTGTCATTTTGTTTCATTCTCCCTTTCTCCTATTTCAAGTTTTTTTGGGTGCTTTCTTTTCATTTTTCAGCTTTTTTCCTTGCTTGTGCACATTATTTTTCTTTATAGCTCGCAACTAAGGCATCACTTCTTTTTCTTGCACCCAGTACATTATTTTTCTCCTTTTTCTCTCTACATCACTAACTTCCCTTTTATTTTAGTTTTTCACCATTACACTAGTCACCCCTCAACTTAGGCTTTTTGGCCTAAGTTGAGGTGCATAATATCCATCCTCAGAACCAAGGTCACTTTTGGTAGCCACCCTCAACTTAGGCTTTTTGCCTCAGTCAAGGTGCACAATGTTCAAGGAAGGACCAGGCCAATTTCAGATTTTACAACTAACAAGGCTTGTTAATTAAGTGTTTGTAAAGAAAAGGTACATGTTAGGCTCAAACATTAGGAACAAGGCATAGATTACAATTTTGGTTGGTCATTTAGGCTCAGTGGACTATCAAGATCATTTCCTAATATCCTTTCCTAATCCAATTAATCTAAAGTCTAACTTAGAGTAATAAGGAAAGTTCTGAATTAGCACACAACTCATGAATTTAGCAAATTAAGCTCACACTCACATGGCACTCACTATATTATCAACAAAAGACTGTTTGATCATGCTTTTCATCTCAATTTATCCTTACTTGTTAGAACAAACATTTTCACACACCTACTATCTAGACTATGAAATTTTTTTTTGATGGGTGTCACTTTTCACATAAAACATAAAAAACGTTATATGACACATGTTTTAGTACTATACTTATATACTACCTAAACATCCTAAACATGTGGGTTCAAACGAAAGTGAATATCCATGGGGGAAAAAGAACACAGGCAAGAAAAACTCAGGGTCAAAAATTAGGGTAGCTATGGACCCAATCTACTCAGACATCACTGAGGCCCATAGTTACCCATACCTCATCGAAAAAGATATGCATTATCCCCAATGTACGCAATAAAACCAAAACAAAATATAAGGGGTCAAAAAATCATACCTGGGTGCCTCAGCACTAGTGTACACCTTGGGTTGCCTCCCAAAAAGCACTTGATCTATTATCACGACACGACTTGGATAAATTGGTTACTCAGACTTCACAAATTTCTCGGCATCATTCTTTAAAATCATTTGGCTGCTCCGTGTATTGACAAATATTGAAGATGACCTCTTTGTTGTTCAATCTGAACCTAAGTTGGACGACTTCAGTATCCACTAATGCTCACCTTATGGCTACGAACGGTCTTCCTAAGATGATTGGGATGTTGAAGTCGTCTTCGCATTATAGAATATGAACTTTTCAACTTTAACTAGCATATCATATAGTATCCCAATAGGCTTTTTCACTGTGAGTTTGGCCATCAAAAATTGCATGCTCATTGGAGTAGGGGCTCCCAATCCCAGCTTCTTGAAGACCACAAGAGATATCGAATTAATTTTTGCACCTAGATCACATAGTGCCCTTACGAACTCCACATCTCCAATGGTACAAGGTATGGTGAAAGCATCAGGATCTTCTCGCTTCTAAACCAAGGAGCTCATAGTAATAGCATTGTAAAGCTAAAGCTCTTGGGAAAGCTCTTGACTCATAGTGTGCTTTTTAATAATCAGTTCCTTCATGTACTTATTTCCACAGCCGGATGGAGCCAAAGATTTACTATTTTTTTGGCTTTGGGGTATGATGGAATAAAGAAAAATGACTCTTTAAACTGTCTGCGCTTCTTTCAATTATGAAGTAGCAGTCAGTCAATGCAACTTTTGACGCTCATCATGGGTCATCCGGAAACAGTTGATCTATGTTTTAAACATAGGGGTCAGGCTGCGTACATCCGACCCCCCCTTACACCGCAATGGGCGGGAGCCTTTGAGGTAATGGGAGTAATGTTATTGTTGTTGTTGTAGGTCCTTCATGTACTTCACATACCCTGGCATCTTCTCCAATGCCTTAATGAGAGGGATATTGATAGATAGTTGTTTAAGCATAGAGAGAAAGTGGTTGAACTTGCCTTCCTCCTCCCTCTTTTTGTTTCTTTGAGGGAATGGTGGAGGAGGCCTATAAATGGGCTTCAAATTTTGTTGTGCATCAGCATTTTCACTCACCTTATCCTTGCCATAATCAGCTCCTACATCTGCATCCTTGGTCACAATTGTGTCCTCTCAAACACCATCCTCATCAACTAGCATGGGAGGATTAATAGTGCTCTTGCCACCTCAAGTAGTAACCGCCATACACTACCCTTTACCCTTAGGATTTTGAATGATGTTTCTAGGAAGTGTACCCCTCTGACGCTGATTTAGTTGAGTCGACACTTGACCAAACTGTTATTCTGTCACGCCCTAAAGTCTGGTTAGGGCGGACCGGCACCCGTTGCCGATAAGGCTCGGGAGAACCAACTTATATCTAAGTGTTTTTGCA
>JAOTQR010020381.1:0-17145 GCA_025774065.1 Solanum ossicruentum
TACTCTTGCATTTTACATGATTTGAACATGTCCTCATATGTGCCCACCAAGTGTTTGATGAAATGCCAAGTTAAGAAATTCTCAAAATATGTACATGTTTTACAAGTCATGTGACTTCATGATGAATATGGGCTATCAAGTATGTTATGAATTCAAGAAATTATCTATGATTATGCAAGTATGAAGCTAAGCCCTTTTTCAAAGATTATACCTCTTGTGAGCCTTTTTATGTTAACGCAAGCGTAATGTTTGATGATGATCTATCCTATACTTGAAGTTGGGCTCACCATTAGAGGTCAAGGATGTTTAGGTGCTACTGATATGATGATTCAATGTTTCTCATAAGCTATTAAAGTTATGATTATTTCAATTATTCTGTATGATTAGGCTTGGCACCGGTGAATGGAGGGTTTGCTCTCTTTCCTTGAACTATCTGCCACCATAGGGCTATGTTATACACTTGCAATACTAGTGGATCCATTTAATGCATTTTTCTTGAAGTTCTTCCAAAAATGGGATAGGATCCAGTAAGAAAGGTTACTTTTAAGGAATGGGACAGGCTCCCATAAGGTGAAACTACTTACGAAATCCTTTTTGAAATGGGGTGGGCTCCCATAAGGAAAGTTTCTTCTCTAAAATGGCGCAGGCTCCCGTAAGGTGTATGGCTTACCTTGGCAAGTAGACCACCTCTTTACTGGTGAGGGGTAATCATCGTGGTTCCAAGTTGTAGCTTGCTTGATCTTATTACATGTTGGTTGAGGTCTCTTACCACACTTATTTATTATGATATATAAAAATTGAATGATTTGCAAAGCATGATTTACTTAAGCATTTATCAATGCTATATTGCTATTACGCTATCTATTGCTAATCATTATGCATTTTGATTACGTTGCCTATCTCTTGCTGCATTGCATCCTACATATTTAGTACATTCAAGTACACTAACACATTCTCTATGCCTACATGATGTTTCCATGTAGGAACCAAAGCTCCACTTAATCATCATCCTCCTTCGCATGGCTAGTAATATCTATGCAAGCAAGTTAGTGAGTCCTCAATTCCGAGGACATAATTCTCTCGGATTTATGCTATGTATTGACTCTTCTTATGTTGGAAACTTATGATTATGAGGGCTAGTCCGGTTGCTTGTCTTAGCCTCTCACTAAGTTCTATGCCTAGAGGTGTTGTTGGACAAGTTATGTATTATGCTTGAGTTTTGACTCATCTATGTTATTTAAGTACTAAACTCTCTCCCTTAGTCCCAATTTCTTGTGTTTGTGTTTTCTCTTATTTTTTATTCTTACTTTCGTGACCAAGGATGCGTGTATGATATGCTAAAAGGCTTGTTTGGGGTTTCTTTGGGTTCCCCATTCGCTGTGTCACGTTTAGGCCCTAGTTTGGGTTATAACAAAAGCGACGGGCACGTAGATCATGCTCTCGGTGGTAGGCTATGAAGTAGTTGCCTCTAGTGTAGGAGAGACAATAGTGGGCCCCCTCTCATCAACTGCCTTAGGCTATAGTGGCCTCTCCTTAATAGCAACAACAATAGTAGTGGCAGCCATCTCAAAACCCTCAAGAGGTGGTGCTGAGGTGAACATCTTAGGCATAGGTGGGGACTGTGCTTGCTGGGGTGCCATGGGTTCTCTTCAGCCTTGATCAGGATGGGATCTAATGTATGCTGGGCCTCAACCATCTGGTCCAGCTAGTGTAGAATCTCTACCCTAGATTATAAACAAAGCCTATAGATCAAGCACGAGAATGGGATGAATGTGGACCTTTTCAGTGCGACGTCATGTATTTGCTCAGCGATGAGGTGGGCCTAGTCAATATCATAGCCAGCTAAGATGCTGGTAAAATGCCCCAAAATATTCTTTGGAAATGCCCATAATCATAATTTTTATGTATCTCAAAATCTGTGTGTGATATTAGCAATCAGACTTCATATTCTCGATCAGGGGGCAAAATTAAGTGGAAAATGGGTGTAACACGGAATTTAGAGGACCCATAACTAATATTTTTTGCTAGTTTCTAAATTCCAGAGAGCATCCGCGCCATGGCCGCGACACCCAGGGGCACAGAGTAGTGTAAAATCTTTCTCACCTTTGGTTTGCATCGCGGACCAAATGCCGACCTGTAAAAAAATTTCCTTAGTTTTTCTTATGCGCCCAAGGGCATATGGGGTCATAGCCCCATGCCCACTAAAATGTGAAATCACCTATACTTAGCCATTTTTCTCAACCCTATATCACTCAAAACCCCCCCATAAAAACCTCTCTAAGACTTAACCCAAAATCTTATACCAAATCAAGGATTTCAAGCTTAACTTTGGAACTCAAGGATTCCCTTCAAGCTCTAAGTTTCCTTCAAGCTCATCTCAATAAAACCCAAGTAATTAACCTAACCGAAGGTTAGGGTCGAATTCATAGGGAATACAAGGTTGACTGTAAGACTTCACTACCAATCTTTTCAGGTATCTATATCTAAAATCTCTAGGGGGTTATGATTCAAGAACAAAAATAAATAGAGACTATACTACGATGCGAGAAAACACTCAATTTTAGGGATAACTTGGGAATTGTGTTCTCTATGGTTCGTTGACTCAATTAACCTAGATAACATAACTACAGTTAGAGATTCACATGCAGGATAGTAACTCAGGTTCTTCTAATCCTCTTGTGAAGGTAAAGGTCAAGTTTCACCATGCCTCTTGGTCGGTAACCATGGCGTGCCAACTAACCGTTTCCTATTGTCAGAGTCAACCTCCCCTTGGTCAGATTTGGTTGATTAGATGAGAACACATCAATCAAATCCTTTCATCTACTTTTCTTTTCCTATTGGTTACTACCTTGGTCGGGATCATGATAGTAGGTGGGGTTTGGTGTTGGCCACCATAAAACAACAATCTTAATGAAGGGACGTACACAATACAGGCAAAACCCCAATTATAGAAATGCACAAACCTAGGTCATCTCAAGTAAACTAACCATGGTTCCTACAACCTCAAGTAGTGAGTGCTTAGCTACTCATGGCTAAGGCAAAACCAACAAAAATGCCAATGATAGACATAGTTGAGAATTTTACCCAAAGCAGTGAAGAGTGATGACACCACAAGTTGCAAATAATAAGCTTGATAGATTGACAATAAGTACAAAGCAAGATTTTCAATCCCCTAAATTGGATTTTCCAAGAGAAAATTGAAGAACATTGCTAGAACCCTAAAATATTCTTGAGAGAATATTCAAAGGCACATTCAATGTCTCTAAGCTGGAGTCTCCTTCTTCCCTCTCTAAAATAGATCCAACTTAAAGTACTTATAGTAGTTACAAGTTTAACCCTAAAATTTATACAGAAAAAATAGCTGGCAGCTAGTACGCCTCCTAGGTACAACTCTTAGGGTGACCTACGAGTCGTAATCGGGATCTTGTCTCAGGTTCTTAGCATCATGGACTCAACTGGTATGACCCACTGGTATGAGTTATAGCTTGAGCTATAGCTCATATGCTCCTCTTATAGTCTAGGCCTTCAGTTATTGATCCAATGTTTGGGCTCTCTGTTTCCTGCTACTAGTACACCTATACGAGTCATAGTGAGACTTACTACTCATAGGATGGCGACATAGGGTTGACCTCCACTTAATAGATTTTTGATTTTTGGTCTCTATTTCTTGCTACGATAACACCTTATGACTCGTAGCTCGGGCTACGATTGGTAGGTGAACTCGTATGTCCTATGCTTCAGCAAATATCTATAAGTTTCCTCCAAAATCAAGACAACCTAACTTTTTTGTAAGAACAATATAAAAATACATAAAAACCATAAAAAGTTATATTAAGAACTCACGAAGTACCTTGTTTTAGGCATCAAATGTGCTATTTTTTGATAGCACAATAGCGGGTTTCATCCATTGGGTCCTTTGACCCATGGAGCCCAATCTTCCTTTGTATGAAAATTGCATCATTTCAAATTGTATTATTTATGGTTATCTCTTATTATTAAATATGAGCATGAATTATGTTGGGGTTTTATCAAAGTATTGTTGATTATGCATGAGTATCTATTTTAATCTTACACTATGAGTTGATCTTTGTCTATTGAGACAATATATGTCTTGAGCTATGAAACTACGATCTATTATTAGTTTTGATGACAGATTTCAAGGTACCCTATATGAGGGTTTTACTACATGTTGGGGAGTTAATTTGCATTAAGTTTCTCATCTTATTTCAATCATGAATTGCATGATTTTAAACAAGTATCATGAACCTACCATATGTTTGATAAAATGTCAAGTCAAGAATTCTCAAGTTATTGATAATCTATTTCATGATTTACAAATCAAGTGACTTTATGATGATTAAGGGCTTCCTTGTATGTGTTGAATTCATAAAACGTATCTATGATGTTGCAATTCTCAAGTTAAGTCCTATTCAAGATTTTTTCCTCTTATGAGCCATTCATTTTATAGCATGGGATCATGCATGATTGTTATCTACCTTTATGCTCAAGTTAAGCTCACTACTAGAGATCAAGCATGTTTATGAGCTACTCAAGTCATGCTATCATTTCTCTTACAAGTTATTCATGTTATGACTAAAGTATGATTATTTCAAGTATTCTGCGGGATTAGGCTTAGCACCGATAGAGGCTTAAGATGGGGGCTTGACTCAAGGGGTCCTTATATAAAGTCTTAATCTCTAAACTATGTGCCACCATAGGATATACATGGTCTCATTTATGGATTTCTAGTGGATCCATCTAGTTATACCACACCTTGTTGAGGAGGTGACATGCCTCGATCACCTTGATGAGGGGGTGACATGCCTCGAATTATTCTTTATATGGCTACCATGGCAAGTAGACCACACCTTGTCGAGAAGGTGACATGCCTCGATCACCTTGTTGAGGGGGTGACATGCCTCAATCACCTTACCAAGGGGATGACATGCCTTGGATTCCAATTAGTAGCTCGCTCGTTCTATGTCAGTTAAGGTCTCTTCCCACACATATATCATGTATTATACAAATTGAATGTTTTACAAGCATGTTTTACTATAAGCATTGATCATGCATGCCATGTTGAGATTTTATATATCCATTGCCTATGATTATGTATTTTAACTATATTGGCTTATGTCTTATTGCATTGCATCCTGCATACTTAGTACATTCAAATGTATTAATGCATAATCTGGCCTAAATGATATTACCATGTAGGGAGCGAAGCACCTTTTGATCATCCTCCATGTGGCTAGTTGATACTTCGGAGATAAGCTTTGGTGAGTCCTCAAATCCGAGGACGCTATCTATATTATTCTTGCTATTTTTAGGCTTCTTTATGTTGAACACTTGTTATTACGAGGGTGAGCCCGGAAAGTGACTTAGCCCCCACATCGTTCCAAGTTAGAGGTGTTGTTGGATATTATGATGTGCGTATGCTTGAGCTTGACTCTTTTATGCTTTAACGATTATCAAAGACTTCCTTTAGTCCCGCTTCCCTTTTATTATATCTCTTTTTGTTGTTTATTTTGCTTCCGCGATCAAGGATGCATGATTGTTAAGCTAAGAGGCTTGTTTGGGGTCCCTTCGGGTTCCCATTTGCCATGTCACTTCTAGTTCTTAGGCTTGTATCGTGACAGCTGGCAACCAAAACCACATGCTTCGACATCAAAGTATTATTGGCAAGTGTCAGCCGGAAGCATGGACGAGAAATACCCCACCAAAATTTGGTGGGAAAGCTGAGCAAAGCCTTACGATAGGCTTCAAGGGAGTGGTGAGCCAAGCAGGTTCCAAGCCCTGCTCTGCAATAAACCTAATCACCTAGCTCATCAACATGTCTCGTCACTCAGGATCCTTCATCTCTAGTGGGTCCCTTATCTGCCCCATCACGTAGTCGAACTCTGAGGTGGATTTGCGGGCATGGTACTCAGGACCAAATAATATCCGACGGATAGTCTCCTCTATTATATCTACCCGCTGGCCTCTCACTCGCGTCTCTGTCAGTCTAGGCTGAGCGAGTGCTTTCTACCCCATAGGAAGAGAAAGCTGGAATGTAGCTACATATAAGCTGGAGAACTTACCTGTGGTCTACGATCCCCATTCACGACTCGTAGTTTGATTTACTGATCGTAAAGTTGCCTTGTGGACTGGAGTGCATAATTCTTTTGTTTACTAGAATTCTCTACGAGATGTGGTACAGGTCGTAAAGTGATTTACGCCCTGTAAACCCAGTTGTAGAGACCCAATTTGATGTTTTCTCAGTCAAACTGGCTGACTTAGTCCTATACCTGCATACTCTTCATAAAATACACTGTTATCCTATATACAACCAGCCCAATGTCTTAAATTACAATCAAGACACAAGAAAATAAACTACTTATGAATCCAAAAACTGAAAACAAACTTATAACTTATGCTATTACATCAAAAACCTTGGGTTGCCTCCAAAGTAGCGCCTGATTTATTGTCACAACACGACTTGGACACATTGTTTACTCAGACTTCGCCAATTGCCCAAACTTTGCTCTTCAACTCATCTGGGTGCTTCATGGACTGATGGATATTAAAGACAACTTCTTGATTATTCAATCTAAACTTGAGTTGACAAGCTTCCATATCCACTAGGGCTCTTCCAGTGGCTAGGAAGGGTCTCCCCAAGATGATTGAGACGTCGAAGTTGACATCGCAATCTAGGGTCACTATATCTTCAAGGAATATGAACTTCTCAACTTTTACTAGTATATCATATAATATCTCTACAACCTTATTTACCATACGATCTGCCATCAACAACCTCATGATAGTCGACTTTTTTATGCCTTCCCACCAAAACATTCCCTTCAGGTCATGGTACATCTTAGTCGATCCTGGATGGATAAAATATCGGGAATGATGGGCTTCTTCCATTATTCTCTTTCTTAATCTATCAATATCAGGAACACATTATCTATTTTGGTAGTAAAGTATTCCAGTTTGTGTAAGGTCAAAGCCCATTATCATACAGTGACTCACTTTTTCCTTAAGCTATTGCAGAATGAGATCCTCGAACTGTTTTTCTTTCATCTCCATTCCTAATGAAGATGTTGCTGCATTATGTACAATAACCCCTTCCTTTAGAGTCTCGAGAAGGCAAACTCCCAAACTAGATAACTGATGTAGATCCTTAGCCACTCCTTGACTTATCACAGATTGATCACTAGTATTCATGATTGCCTTATGACTCAGAGCATCGGCTACCATATTTGCCTTCCCCGAGTAAGGGCTCCCATTCTAAGCTTCTTGTAGACTGCCAGGGGCATCAGATTGGTACTGACACCTAAGTCACATAGTGCCCTCGCAAACTCTACATTTCCAATGGTGTAGGGTATGGTGAAAGCACCTAGATCTTCTCTTTTCTGATCTAAGGACTTCATAGTGACAACACTGCAATGTTGAAGCTCTTGAGAAAACTCTTGACTCACTGTGTGCTTTTTGGTGACCACGTCCTCCATATACTTTGCATACCCTGACATCTTCTCTAATGTCTCAATGAGCGGGATGTTGATGGAGAGCTGCTTCAGCATGGAGAAAGATTGATTGAACTTGCCTTCCTCCTCCCTCTTTTTAGGTCTCTAAGGGAAGGGAGGAGGCCTAGAGACAGGCTTAAACCTCTATGGTGCTTCACCTTCTTTACTCACCCCATCCTTAACACGATCATCTCCTTTATCCACATCATTTTCCACAAATATCTCCTCGCAAACATCTTTTATATCAACCGGCATAGGAGGATCAATAGTGCTCTTGCCACCCCTAGTAGTGATCGCCATAAACTGCTCTTCACTTTTTAGATTTTACTAGGAAGTGTCTCTCCCTGATGCTAATTCAGTTGAGTCAATACTTGATAAAACTATTGTTCAAGCTAATTGATAGCCCTAGAGTAAGACTCTATTTTCTAATTAATACTTGAAATATTTGATTTCATGCCCCTTAGAGTCTCATCTTGCATCTCAGCCTTCTTTAGCAAGCGATCAAACATCTCCTCAATTCTAGAATTTCTTGCACTTGCATTGCAGTTGTGTGGTGGCACACAAGGACCATTTCTCTGCGATCCCAATCTCCATCTAGACCCTTGCTCCTATCATAATAACCTCTGCAGTTGTCTCTGTAAGCTCCATCTCCGCGAAAGTTCTGACCTTGGTTTCATTGATCCTAGCATCAATAGTTCTAATTATACCCTTGGGCCTTGGTCCAGAAACCCCCTATCTTATTTGTAATAAGAGAAGCATCCTTATCATTGTATGGCTCCTCGAACATGGGTAGACGTGGAGGTTGGTGAACTATTGCATTCACTCTTTCTTTGTTCTACTTTATAATCATATCTATGCTTGTGCGAAGTTGAGTAAGCTGCTGCATAATTTCCTTATTAATTCTATCTTACTCTAGCCCCACACTATCAACATATGAATTCTTTGTGGAAGCTCTATTCCGCTACCCTGATACACGATTTATTTTAACCACCCTTTACATTTGTTCTGCAATCCTTGAAAATGGTTGATCTAGAAACATGCACCCCATGATAGTGTTAGGACAGGCCTAACTGTTCTCATCAATGACATGGTAGAATATCTCCACAAAGGCATCATGAACTATCTTGTGGTCAAGGGCTCTCCTCAGACATTTTAAGAACTTCTCCTAAGTAATGCTTATCAAATCACCAGGAAGTTGCTCAAAATTGTTGATCTGGTCCTTCAACTTGAGCTTCATCGATCTAGGGAAGTACCTCTCTAAAAAGGCCTTGTACAAGTCTACCAAACTAGTGATTAAACTCTGCGGGAGCTCAGAAAGTGATAATGCAACATTGCCATAAGAGAGAATGGGAAGACATGGAATCCCATAGCATCCACAGACAGATTCTGTGTCCCTATCACACTCTCACAAACAAATATTACATTGTGCAGGTGGCTATATGGATCCTCTGATGGTAAGCCTGCAAATAGCCCACTATTCTGCAGCATCTAAAATAACCCACTCGAGACTATGAACTTTGTGTCTGCCAGTAGTACTGGCAACACAATAGTTCTAAACACCTTCATAGCCATAGGATTCAACTGGTACTGATTGCATTGGTAAGCATTAGCGTTAAAAACCTGAGGCTGTGGAATGTCCTCTAAAGGAGGTGGCTTCTTATTCCTATCCTTATCATTATTATTCCTATTCAAGGCTGCATTGGATGCGTTATTAGCATATTCTTGGGCAATTCTGGTAGTTCAATGGATCTCTGGATCAAATGGAGTTAAGAGCTTGCCTTGACTCCGAGTATTGGGCTCACACTACTCGTACATCCTACAAAGAACAAAAACAACAAAACAAAAGTAAAATAAAAGGAACTAAGGATTAACACTCAAATTACTAATGAATTTACTAAGTCTCACCATATTCCCCGCCAATGGTGCCAAAATCTTGATGTCGCCCTAGTTACACCTCCTTTTTAGAGGATAAAGTGTCGCTGTCAAGATGAAGAACCTAAGTTCCCACAGGGAATACATAGACTCACAAGAATTCACCAATATGCAATCCAAGTAATTAATCGACTCAATTCCCCAGGGGGGAGGGTTTGCAATAATCAATGAGAAAATAAACTAAACTAACTATTACAAAAGAAAAATCAATAATAGAGAGCAACTAGGGTATTATGTTCCCCAACTTAGTATCCCTGGATAACCTAATTCTTGTCTAGTGTATAATATACATGACAATAATTTAAGTTCACCAAGCCCTTTGGTCAAAGCCGAGAGACTAATTTCACTATGAGACTTGAGCTATCTCGATAGTTTACGTTACTAACCATTACCTATATATTAGTCCTAGTACAACCTCCCCTTGGCCCAGTTAGGTTGATTAGACAAGAACACATCAATCGAATCCTATTAATTAATCTCTTTTCCTATTCATTACTACCTTGGTCCAGTTAGTAACACTAGGCAAGTTCTAATGTTTGCCACCACTAGAAAATATGCAAAATGAAGAGAGTTAATTAATACATGCATATACACTTTCCAAGAATTGTAAATTATTCTATTTTACTTTTTTAGTTCTTCATAGTTCCTACAACCCTAGTTGTGGATTTAGCTACTCATGCAATGTGTAGATGAATAGATTATGAATTGAGAAGATATAATAAAACACTTATACAATTTAATTAAGAACAAGCAAATCCAAAGTCAATGAAAGTCACAAGCTTGAAGATGAATTAAACCACAAGTATTCTCGAAGACTCTCCTACAGTTTTCTCTCTACGAATACTGATTTCCTTGAGCACTTAACCTAAACTACACAAAACGGATGTGAACTTTTGAAAAATAACCTAAAAAATTTATTTATAATAATTAAAAATAAGTCCTAAACAAATTAGTAAAACTGGTTGGCATACCATACGAAAGGTACTTTACGACCCATATTATTTTCTATGGCTCGTAGTCTGGGTCTCATAATCAACTGCAAAAATTTTGGACTTCACTTCTATAGTACACCTTTACGACTCATAAAGTGGTTTACAACCTATAAAGGGGGTTTATTATGATAACTTTCCTGCAAATCCACTTCTCTAATCCTCATGGCAAGAAAGTTAGTCTATGACTCGTAAACTTCTCCACGACTCATCTGCGTGTCGTAGAATTTAATTTTAGCAAATAGCCCCTCACTGAAAATCCTCAAAGAAGCTATTTACGACTCGTAAAATACTCTACAACCCATAGAGGGTATCATACAACTGCAAAAACCAGCAACTTCTGTGATTTTTCCCTAAATCATGGACAACCTGTAATCCTGTGAATCTAAACATAAAAAAATGTAAAGCCCACCTATATCGCATTGAGAACATACAAAATCCCAAGTTTAAAGCCTCAAAAGTGCTATATTTTGGCAACATATCAGAAGGCCCTTCCTAGCCACTAGGCGAGCAAGGTGGATATGGAATCAGACCAATTCAAGTTTCAATAAAATGATGAAGAAGTCATCTTCAACATCTATTAGTCTATGAAGAGGCCCGATGATTTAAAGATGGAAGTTTGGGTATTAGGTGAAGTCTGAGTACCTAAGTTGTCTAAGTCTTACTATAACACTAAATCAAGTGCTGCTTGGTAGGCAACCCAAGATGGAGACTGATGCTTAAGCACCAAGGTCTTTTTGATCCCTATGCTTTGATTTAGTTATAACTTTTTTCATTGAGGAAAACATAAAAAAAGAATGGGGTGTGGGTAGTTATAGGCCTTAGTGAAGTCTGAGTAACCATAGCCTATAATTATCTTAAATTTTGAGTATGAGGGGCTTTCTTTCCTATATTCTTTCCCTAAGGATATTTATTTTCTATTGAACCAACACGTTTGGGATCTGTAAGTAATATTAGTAGAATATTATGCTAAAATCTTTGGCATATGTAATTTTTTGTGGGAAAATGATACCCCTTTTTTGGTGTTAGGTAGCTTTGATAAACAACCATGTGAAGTATGCGACCAACAGTGCTTGTTCTGATAAGTTGAGATTTAATTGTGATGAAAAACATGATCTAAGAGGTTGTGTAGATAGTGTAATCAACGCTAGTGTGTCTGAGCTTCTTGGAAAAATTCTTATGTTGTGTTTCAATTCTGAACATGTCCTATTACTCTGACTAAGACTATAACATAGTTGCTTAGGAAAAGATCTTAGGCCGTTGTTCATATTAGCCACTTAGCCTTAATAACCAACCAAATGCTTGATGTATATGATGGTCCTAATATTTGAGCTTTACATGTACCCTTTTCTTTGTAAACACCTAAGTAACCAAGCCATTTTGAATGTAAAGTCCATAATTTGGCCCTAGTCCTTTAATATTATACTCCTTGACTCTGGCCAAAAGTCTAAGTTGAGGATGGCTAGGAAAAATGATCCTGGTTCATAAGTTGGATATTGTGCACCTCAACGCAGACCAAAGGCCTGTGCTGAGGGTGGTGGCTGTAAAGGAAATCACAATAAATAGGTTTGAAGCTAGTGATACTTGAAAAAAGGGAAAATGTGCCATAGGTGCAAGAAAAATGAATAAAAGCCTAAATAATAAACTAAAAAGAAAAAAAGAAATGTCAAAAATAAAAGGCAATTAGCTTAACAATTTTAGTAAGGCACCTAGAAAGGTTTGAAATAGGAGAAGGGAAGAATGAGTTGAAAATAGCAGTGCTGGTAGGGAAAAAATGTAGAATAATGCAGTGCCGACAAGGGCCATTAGTCACTATGTTCCTAAAATATCATACCAAAGACCCTAAGTCTACATTAAAAGCCAAGAAAATCCTATAGTAATCCTATTCCAAGTAGTCAAAAATCGTAGACGAGAGTACAGGTGCAAACATATAGTATTGAGTGCAATGTTTGAATATCTGTTAGGAGTGTGAGTGATCTTATTAGTCCCAAGCATCGAATTTAAAAATACCATCCTGAGTGAGATATCATGCCTTCTTTGGTTGGCATATCGAGACTTCCAACCCTGAAAAGAGCATATGCATCCCGGGACTTTATTTGTGATGGCACTTGAGTTATACTATAAATTCTAGGCTATTTCAGTGAATGTGTCTTATTTGTGGTCATCTTGCTTGTCATAGTTGCACTATCACATATATTGATCTGCATTGATTTGTTTGATGGCTATTTGATATGCACTAATGAGGTAGTTTGGATATATGTGATTGAACTAGAGATGATGTATCTCATTAGATTGAGGTATGTGTGTCTCTATACTGCTTTTTTTTTTAATTTAGTTTGTTGCTTGAGGATAAACAACAATTTTAAGTTGAGGGTGTTGATGTGCTACCAATAACTCTTTTGATGCTTAAAACTACAAATTTTGTGTGCTCTTAAAGTGATGTTAATAAGTTTTATGTTATTTTTAGGATTACAGGATTTGGTATGATTTTGGGAAAAGTTCTGCAGAATTAGGGTTTTTGAGGATTTACGGGCTACTCTAGGGGCCGTGGTTCAATCCACAAGCATAGAGAGGTTTCATGAGTGAGATCTAGTGAAGGGAAAAGTTTCAGATTTTGCATCCATGAACTATCAAATGAGCTATAGATTTCTTCACGAGTCATGGATTAGGGCCATGCCTGGAGGATCATATTCTAAAGAGTTTTAAAAAAGCTACCAAATGAAACTCTCCATGGTCGGTAAGTCTGAAGACGGCCAGTAAGAAGGTCTCGTAGAATTGAAGTTAGTTTTTTGAAGTTGCAGAGTATGAAGCCCAGGTAGGGGCCATAGTTTCTTATACGGCCCGTCACCCTTCTGTAGAAGCCACCGAATCCAGTTTTTTTATTTTGTTTTGAATTGATATTTTATTTACTTTAAATAGGTCTTTTTAGTAGAGAGACATAGGCGAGAGGACATAAACACTTCAGAGAACTCATATTTTTTCAATTTTACATTGAAATTATTACATTGTGATTTCTTGTAGAGAACTTTGGATTTCTTGTTCTTAATTTCATCATTGTAAGTTTTTAATTATGTTATTCCACGACATGATTATTTCATCTACAATGATTATGCATATCTAAATCCACAACTACGGTTGTGGGAGCCATAAAGAACTAACAATGTAAAATTGGATATCCGTAATTCGTGGAATGTATGCATGTATGTATTAATTAATTCTCTTCATTATGAATGCTTTATAATGGTGGGAAATATTTAGAACTTGCCTAATTTATATTGACTTGATCAAGGTAGTAATGAATATGAAAAAAGATTAATTAATGGGATTCGATGTGATCCCTCTTGTCTAATTAACCAAACTGGATCAAGGGGTGGTCATACTAGAATAAAAGATAAGGGTTAGTAATGTCACACTACAGGGATGGATCAAATCACGTAGTGAAATTTACCTCTCACCTAGATCAAAGAATTTGGTAAACTTAACTTACTAGTTATGCATGCTACACAATAGAAAAGATTATGATTATGTGATGATACTAAGTTAGGAGTTCATGGGAAACATAATACCCTAGTTACTTTTCTCAGTTACTTCATAACATTTTCTTCTAGTTTGGATTTTCTTACTGCAATTACAAATCCCATCCCCTCTTTCGAGAGATAAGCAGGTTAATTCATTCGACTTTCTCATAATTACTCCAGGTCTAGACTATATTCCTTATGGGATCAACCCTGATATTTTTAAAGCTATATGTTTTGAAAACAACCATTTATAACTTTAAAAAGGATGTATAGTTTGGGCGAAATCAAAATTTTGGTGTCGTTGCTGGGAAATACGGCTTTTAGGTAGGCTTAATTTGGATTATTCGGGAATTATTTTTGTTATTTTACAATTTCTTGTTGTTTTTATTTTGCTTCACAACACAGGTGTAGTGTATGCATAACACTCCTAGTGGAGACAATCTCTTGACTACATTTGACCCTAAGATCCAGAAGACACCGAGAAGAATGACCCAAAATAATGCAAACAACGCTGCACATGTGATGTCGCCCAAGCTACACCTCCTTTTTAAGGCTAAAGTAGTCTTTGTCAAGATATAGAACCTAACCAAGGTTAGAGTTGAACCCAAGAAAATAAGGTAGAAAACCCTTTGGCCCAGGAGAAAGGCGAATTTGACTATGTTATTTGGTCTATCCCCACAGTGTGACATTGCTAACCCTTACCTATATCCTAGTACAACCTCCTCTTGGCCCAATTCTGTTGATTAGATGAGATACATCGATCAAATCCTATTAATTAATCTCTTCTCTTATTTGTTACTACCTCAGTCCAGTTAGTAACACTAGGAGGGTTCTAATGTTGGCTACCATTAGAAAATATTCAAAAAGAAGATAGTTAATTAATCATGCATGCACACTTTTCAAGAATTACGAATTATTTTGTTTTATCGTGTTAGTTCTTCATGGTTCCCAAAACCCTAGTTGTGGATTTAAACCACTCATTATTTGTGTAAATGCAAGACTCACTAATTTGAATAACATAATAGAGCACTTACATAATTGAATTAAGCACAAGAAAATCCAAAGCTTCAATGAGAATCAGAAGATTGTAACTAGAAGATGAAATTAAAGTACACAAGTGTTTTTCAAACTCTCCAATGTTTTTCTCTACTGTATCTTGCTATTTTTGTTCTAACGACTCTCCAAACAAAAATAACCTAAAAATCTATTTATAATATTTAAAATACAAATCCAAAACAAAATTGGATGACTAAGTAGACAGGCTCCACGAGGTGCTCTATGGGCCGTATAGTGATTTACGACTCATAGTCGGGCTATCGTATTCATTGTATCAATTCTAGATTGGGCTTCTAAGACACACCTCTTTTGCCTGTAAACGTTTCTATGACATGTAGTAGGTTTCATCTGATGAAATTTCAGAAAGTCTTCTTTCTCTGATCCTCAGGGTACGAGACTTGATCTACGATTCGTAAAGTTTTCCACCACTCATCTGCATGTTTGTAGACCAAACTTCAAAAATCCACCCTTCACTTGGATTGCACATGAAACCTCCTTTACGCCCCATAGAATACTTTACAACCCATAAAGACTCTCGTGAATCCTCAAAATTAGCAACTTCTGCATAGTTTTCCCATAATCAATGCCAACTTTGAAATCCTGCAAAACAAACACAAAAACAAATCAAACCTACTAACATCACATTGAAACACACAAAATTCCAAGTTTTAAGCATCAAAAGTGTTTTATTTTGACAACACATCAACACCCTCAACTTAAAATTGTTGCTTGTCTATGAGCAATAGAATCAATCTATATAAGTAGCATAATAAGACACAGATCTCAATCTGATGGCACATATCTCACCAAACTTAAGCATAGACACCTACACCACTTTCAAAACACAATTCGATAGCTATCCAGCAAACCAACACAGATCAATGCATGTTACCATGTAACTGTGACAAGTGAGGTACTATCAACAAGCCGTAATCACTGAATAAGTACAATATTGATAAGCAATGCAAGTTCCCTCACAGAAAGAAGTCCTATATCTCACTCTCAATGATGTTTTCATGTATAATCTTTAGACTATGAAAAATCACTCACTCTCATAAAAGACTATATATATATATATATCATGCCCAATACCATATGCTTGCCCCTATACTCATGACTAAGACCTTTGACTACTTGGACTAGGATCACGTTAGGACTTTAAAGGCTTGTAACGTAAGCTTAGGGGGCTTTAGTATGATGCTTTGAAAAAGTAGTTTCTAAAGGCTCTCCTTGACACTGTTTTTTTCTACAATTTCACCTTGCAAGCTTATTATGTTTATTCCATTCTCCCTTTCTCCTATTTCAAGATTTTTGTAATTGCTTTCTTTTCATTTTTTAGCTTTATGCCTTGTTTTTATGCTGCATTTTTCTTTTTTAGCTCATAACTAAAGTATCACTCATTTTCTTTCACACAATACACATTTTTACTCCTTTTCCATGCATCACTAACTTTCCATTCATTTTGTATTTTACCCTTACACTAGCCACCCTTAACTTAAGCTTTTGGTCCAAGTTGCGGTGCATATTATCAAACCTCAGAACCAGGGCCACTTTTGGTAGCCACCCTCAACTTAGACTTTTTGCCTCAGTCAAGGTGCATAATTTCAAAGAATGACCAGGATCAATTTTAGAATTTGCAACTAATAAGGCTATGTCACTTAGGTTTTTACAAAGAACAAGTACATGTTAGGATCAAACATTAGGATCAAGGGATATTCTGCAGATTTGGTTGGTTTATTTAGGCTAAGTGGATTGTTATGATCAATGACCTAAGATCCCTTCCTAACCAAGTAAACTAAAGTCCAAACTAGGGTAACATGGCAAGTTCTGAATTGAAACACAATACATGAATTTAGTAATTTAAGCTCGCACTCACATGGCATTGATTACATTGTCAACAGTCTCTCAGATCATGCTTTTTATTTCAAGTTTATCTCACTTATCAGAAAAAGCACTGTCAGCACACCTAAACATGCATGATTGCTATCTAGACTAACTAATTAAAAATTTGGTGGGTGGCATGAGTCACGACCCCAGGGAGGGGTGTGACAGTTTGGTATCAGAGCGGTTGGTCCTCGGAAGTGTCCACAGACCGTGTCTAGTAGAGTCCGGTGTATCGGTGTGTTGTGCACCACATCTATACAC
>JAOTQR010020413.1:0-17140 GCA_025774065.1 Solanum ossicruentum
TGAAGTCATGTCTCGTACTTTAGACATTGGGGCCCCAACGGCCTAGTCATATGCATTTCCTTTTGGCTTGTTATCACCGTTTATATTCTTAAAGGCATGTCAAACGTAGAAACCACTTATAGTATGTATAGAAAACGCATAGATACAAGTTGATTCTCCCAAGCCTTATCGGCGATGGGTGCCAATCCACTCTAATGGGACTTTAGGGCATGACAGAAGTGGTATCAGAGCGGGTCATCCTAGAGAGTCTACAAAGCCGTGTCTATGTAGAATCTTGTTTATCGATGTGTTATGCACCATATTTATAAGCAGGAGGCTATGTGATATTTAGGAGTTCTTACCTTCTTTCCATTCTTTAGATCGTGCCATAAAATCAAGTGTAATAGGTGCATTATGTCAATTCCTAAACTTTTTGTTACAACAAATATGCCAAAAATAAGGCAGAATAAAGATAAAGGGAAGGGAATAGATGTGGTGTTTGGTATACCCAGCCAGGGAAGACAACGAGATGAGGTTTGAGAGGAGTCTTTGTCACAGACATCTCCAACTCCTCCAGTTCCTGAGGAACCCGAGAGTGGTGGAATTGCCCCAGAACCACCTATTGATGCTACCGTGCAGGATTTGAGAAATGTAGTCAACTATTGACCCGTATAGTTGCTGGTACAGGTGGTACAAATAGGGCAACTGGCACAAGGATACGTGATTTTCTTAACTTGGACCCTCCATCCTTCACTTGGTCCGATCCCAATGAAGACCCCCAGGATTTTATTGATCAGATTTAGCGTACCTTAGATGTTATGCATTTGAGTGGTACAAAAGCTGTCGAGTTAGCAACACATAGGCTGAAGGGGATAGCTATATTGTGGTATGAAACTTGGAAGCAATCTAAGGGTATTGATGCACCTCCAACTACCTGGAAAGAGTTCAGAGAGGCATTTCTTGACCATTACTTGCCATTAGAGATCCGAGAGGCCCGTGCAGATCAGTTCCTGAATCTCCACCAAGGGAATATGAGTCTGACAGAGTATAGCCTTCAATTTAATTCCCTGGCAAGGTATGCTCCTAATGTAGTTATTACAATGGCAGATAGAGTTCACCGATATGTAGATAGGTTGGATACATATTTGGTCAGAGACTGATAAAGATATGGACATAGCGAGGATGCAGGCTTTTGCGCAGAAATGGAGGACCAGAGACAGAAGAGAAGGACACAAGAGTTGGAAAGGGGGCAGGCTAAAAGAGCCAGATCTACAGGGCAGTTTACACCACCCAAAGTGATCTCAGGCCTCGGTTTTCTACTAGAATGCCTAGGCCATCATCCGCCTACTCTACAGCTAGCGCTCCACCACAACTTCAAGGGTCGAGAAGTAATCATTTTGGTCAACGGGGTGAAGGGCAAGGTTCTCGAACAACGAGTTATTCGGCAGGCCAACCAATGACTCCTAGGCATTGGGGTACAAACCACTTCGGAGGCTGTCCTAGTTGCAGATGATTAGCTTAGTTATAAAAGATTTCAGAAGATAAGACCAACTCAATTTCAGGGTGGTAAGAACAAAGATGCACATAAATTTCTGACTTTGTGCCATGAGATGCTAGATGCAATAGGGTTGGTTGATCAGCGTGGTGTTCTTTTTGTAGCACTTCAGCTCTGTGGACCAGCCAGGGAGTGGTGGAGGACTTATATAGCATCTAGACTAGCTGGATCCCCTCCAGTAGATTGGGGTATGTTCTCTACTGCTTTTAAAGAGTGCTTCATTCCTTGGAGTGTGCAAGGAAGAAAGATGATTGAGGTTTGAGGACCTAAGGCAGGGAGCTATGACTGTTATAGAGTATGAAGCACGTTTTTGACAGTTATCCCGATATGCGTTAGCTATGATTCCAAATGAGAGGAAAAGAGTCTGTAGATTTGTGAGAGTGTTGAACTTCTCGATTAGATCCTATGTATTCAGAGCAGCTCGTGAGGGGGCATCTTTTTAGTCTATTGTAAGTGCTGCCAAGGAGGCAGATTTACTGGTCCGTGAAGAGTTCAGAGATCCTAAGAAGGCTCGTATTATGATCAATTTTCTGGTACTTCATGGGGAGGTAGGAGTTAGCATAGAAGCAATAGATCTTTCAGACGACATGGTCCAGTACATGCATCTATGCCAGCAGTTGAGGGTGGTCAGATGCCTCGAGGGTCCTAAATTTTACCCGTGGTGGTTATAGTGGTTCTTTCGATGGACAACAGTCCTCTACACCGAGGTCTTATTTTGGGTGTGGGAATCTAGGACATACGATTCGACAATGCCCCTTTCAGACTCATTCGGGACCCCATCGTACTAATTTGGCAACTCCAATTAGAGATTCGGCTCCACCGGCCATAGGTCGGGGCAGGGGTCAAACTGCTAGAGGTGGTAGGACTCCAGAAAGTGGTACTTTGATTCTACGTGGTGGAGATCGAGGTGTAGCTCAGATTGGAGGTGGAAGAGGAGCTCAGTGCTATACGTTTCCTGGAAGACCCGAGGCAAAGGCCTCAGACGCAGTTATTACAGGTATTGTTCCACTTTGTCATCAGCCTGCATTTGTGTTATTTGATCTTGGATCTACCAACTCTTATGTGTCAACATACTTTTCATCTGGGTTTGACTTATTGTGTGATCGGATATCAGTACCCATGTATGTTTCTACACCAGTAGGTAAACCTTTAGTAGTGGATCGGGTATATCGATCCTGTCTTATTTCTTTGGCGGGGTATGGTACTTGGGTAGACATGATTATTCTGGATATTGTAGATTTTAATGTTATCTTGGGGATGGATTGGCTTTCTCCCTACCATGCTATACTTGATTGCTATGCAAAAACTGTGACCTTAGCCATGCCCGGTGTACCAAAGATTTAGTGGAAGGGTGATAGTGGTTCTTATCCTAGTAAAGTTATCTCCTACATTCATGCCCAGAAATTGATTGATAAGGGGTGTTTGTCTTACTTGGCTTTCATTTGAGATACTAGTATAGAACCACCTTCTATAGAGTCTATCCCTGTGGTTCAGGAGTTTGTCGATGTATTTCCTGCTGACCTCCCAAGTGTTCCACCCGATAGGGATATTGACTTTCCCATTGACCTAGGGCCAGGCACTAAGCCCATCTTTGTTCCTTCGTATAAAATGGCTCCAGCTAAACTAAAAGAATTGAAGGAGCAACTCCAAGACTTGTTAAGTAAAGGATTTATTTGCCCTTGTGTGTCACCTTGAGGTGCCCCAGTCTTGTTTGTGAAAAAGAAAGACGGGTCTATGAGGATATGTATAGATTACAGGTAGTTAAATAAGGAAATTGTCAAGAACAAGTACCCTCTTACCCGTATTGATGACTTATTTGATTAGCTTCAAGGAGCGACTATAACTCAAAAATTGACTTAAGATCTGGTTATCATCAGTTGAGGATTAGGGCATCAGATATTCCTAAGACAGCTTTCCGAACCTGTTATGGTCACTATGAATTTTTGGTGATGTCCTTTGGGTTGACTAACGCCCCTACAGCATTCATGGAGTTGGAAAAGGGTTTTTTGTCCGTACTTAGATTCTTTTGTTATAGTAGTCATCGATGACATCTTGGTGTATTCCAAGACAGAGGCTGATCATGTTAGTCACTTGAGGATAGTGTTACAAAGGTTAAGGGAGGAAAAATTATATGCAAAATTCTCCAAGTGTGAGTTTTGGCTTAATTTGATGGTGTTCTTAGGGCATGTGGTGTCTAAAGAGGGAACCAGAGCAGATCCGGCTATGGTTGAGGCAGTTAAAGGTTGATTGAGGCCAACTTCAGCTACTGAGATTCATAGTTTTATGGGGTTAGCAGGATATTATAGGCAATCTATTCAGGGTTTTTCTTCCATTGCAGCACCACTGACTAGATTAACTCAGAAGAATCTAGCCTTCTATTGGTCTGATGAGTGTGAGGTGAGCTTCCAAAAGCTCAAAAGCTTGTTGACTTCAGCTCCCATTTTGATGCTACCTGAGGCAGGTGTGGACTTCACGGTGTATTATTATGCTTCAAGAGTTGGATTAGGTGGTGTATTGATGCAAAAAGGAAAAGTTATTGCCTATGCATCTAGACAGTTGAAGTTTCATGAGAAAAATTACCTTACTCATGACTTAGAGTTAGCGGTTGTAGTTTTTGTGTTTAAGATATGGCGTCAGTATTTATACGGTGTACATTGTGAGGTCTTCACTGACCATAGGAGTTTTCAGTATATTTTTAGTCAAAAGGACCTAAACTTGAGGCAGCGTAGGTGGATGGAGTTACTAAAGGATTATGGTTTAACCATCCCATACCATTCGGGAAGGAAAATATTGTGGCTGACGCCTTGAGTAGAAAGACTTCTAGCATGAGGAGTCTAGCTACCATTCGAGTGGAGGAGCGACCTTTGGCCAAGGATGTTCAACGTCTAGCGAATGGCCTAGTCAGGTTACAACGGTCTGATAAGGGCAGTGCACTTGCTTTTCTTGAGGATCGTTGTTCCTTGATGGACCAGATTCGAGGACGTCAGTTTGTGGACGAAAAGTTATGCCTCATCAGAGACAAAGTGACTAAGGGGGAGGCTAAGGAGGCAATGCTCGATCCTGATGGTATTTTAAGGATTGGAGGATGAGCCTGTGTGCCTAAGTTAGGTGATTTAATTAGACTGATTCTTAAGGAGGCTTACTGTACTGGTTACTCCATTCATCCAGGAGCAGCAAAGATGTATCATGACCTGAGTCAGCATTATTGGTGGTGCAGTATGAAGAAGGATATTTCAGAGTTTGTAGCTGAGTTTTGACTTGTTAGCAGGTTAAGTGTGAGCACCAGCGGCCTGGAGGTGAGTTTCAGAGGCTGCCCATTCCTACATGGAAGTGGGAGCGAATTTCTATGTTTTTTGTGGTGGGTTTGCCTACTACTGTAGGCGGTTACAACTCTATCTGGGTAGTCATGGATCGACTTACTAAGTCTACCCATTTCATTCCAGTCAAGTATACAGCAGAGAAGTTAGCCAAACTTTACATTAGTCAGATAGTTAGATTGCATGGAGTGCCCATTTCTATCATTTCTGATCGAGGTTCACTCTTCACTTCATATTTTTGGAGGGCCCTGCAGCATGGTCTAGGTACTCGGCTAGATATGAGTTTAGAATTTCACCCTCAGACAGATAGACAGTCTGAGCTAACTATTCAGGTATTGGAAGACATGCTGCGAGCGTGCGTGATTGATTTCGGCACCTGTTGGGTCCAACACTTGCTCTTAGCAGAGTTTGCCTACAATAATAGTTATCACTCCAGTATTCTGATGGTTCCATTCGAGGCATTATATGGTAGGCGGTGTAGATCTCCGATTGGCTAGTTTGATTCTTCTACGACAGACTCGTTAGAAGCAGACTTTCTGAGAGATGTTGTGGAAAAGGTTTGTATGATTCAAGATAGGTTGTTGGCTGCTCAGAGTCAACAAAAGAGTTATGCGAATAGGAGGGTTCGAGCCCTGGAGTTTATGGAGGGCGATCACGTTTGGCTCAAGGTATCACCAAATGAAGGGTGTGATGCAGTTTGGGAAGAAGGGCAAGCTTAGCCCTCGATTTATCGGCCCATTTGGGATTTTGGAGAGAGTTGGAGAGGTGGCCTATAGATTGGCCTTGCCACCTAGCTTATCATCTGTGCATCCAGTATTTCATGTCTCTATGCTCCGAAAGTATGTATCCGATAAGTCTCATATACGCTCATTCCATTCGGTGGCATTGGATCCAGACTTGTCGTTTGAGGAAGAGCCTATTGCTATTTTGGATAGACAGGTTCGCAAGCTTAGAAACAAAGAGATTGCTTCTGCGAAGGTACAATGGATGAATCATCCAGTTAGAGAGGCGACTTGGGAGACGGAGTCAGAAATACGTGCTATATATCCTCATCTTTTCGAAACTTCAGGCACTCTCATATAATTTATGTTCGAGGACGAACATGATTTTTAGTGGTGGATAATGTAACGACCCCAAAATTTTTATTTGCTTGAGTTGGAATAGTGGAAGGGGATTAATATATATATAATATTTTAATATATTAATATTTAAATGGAGCACTCACTGTATTTTTATATACTCCATTTCTTTAGCAGAGACCAAAAATATTGCTCCACTTTGTTCCACTTCCTAATATATATATATATTAATGGAGCACTTACTGTATTTTTATATACTCAATTTCTTTAGCAGAGACAAAAAAATATTGCTCCACTTTGTTTATATATATATATATATATATATATATATATATATATATTAAATATTTTAATATATTAATATTTAAATGGAGCACTCACTATATTTTTATATACTCCATTTCTTTAGCAGAGACCAAAAATATTGCTCCACGTTGTTCCACTTCCTATATATATATATATATATTTTAATATATTAATATTTAAATGGAGCACTTACTATATTTTTATATACTCCATTTCTTTAGTAGAGACAAAAAAATATTGCTCCACTTTGTTCCTCTTCTTATTTAATAATATAAGGCCTCTTCTTATTTTTAACCTTTGTCTCTACGAAGAGCCGTGGGTATCGACTATAAATAGAGCATAAGATTCTGCTCAGTGATCACATTTTCGAAGCAGAGAGCATTCTGCCCAAAAAAAAGATTAATAATAATAATAAAATGTGAGGAAAAATAATTTAAATAATATTTTGAGAGTTTATTAGATGAAGGGACGTGTTTTATTGTATAGAGTTTCACCAATTTTTGTAAGTTACTCCTATTTTCTAAATTTTTTATAATAAGATATGTAAATGAGTTTATTTTCGTGTACTTTTAAGTACTTTATTATGAGAATATTATGTATAAATTAAGTTAAAAGCAATTATGTGATGCCAAAATTATTAAATAATTTCCATTACTGTTAGTATGACAACTTAAATGGTAGGAATCTGCAAAAGCAAGAAAGATTTCATATATTATAGTTAAAGTAGCCTTTGGTAGTCTAAATAATAATATAATGTAGTAGTATCATCTCAAATTATTAATTAAAATATTTTTATTAAATTATAATTGCAATTCATTATATAAAATACCTTTAGGTTATTAATTAGAGACTTGACACTTAACTTTAGGCTTAATATTTTAAAATATAATTATTGATTTGGATGAGTTGGATCTAATCTAGGAATATAATAGTTTAAGTGTTGATTTGAAATCTCATGGTAATAATTTATGTGACTAGATCGTTGTGTTACGAATTTCATTCAAAAAAAGAAGGTCAAAGTGCTATATTAACCAAGGCAAGTGGACCTTCAAAACTTTGTAATTCTCGTAGAATTCTCAAATTTTTCCTTTCTCCTGTGTGTGATACGTGAAATGTTTTAATATTATAAGAAATGAGATAATTAAAAACGTGAATACGAGTTGGCTTGTTAATATGGTACTTGAATTGATAAATGTGGTGAATTGATGAGAACTCTATATTTTTGAAATACATATATATTGTGGTTGAAAACTTTGAGTGGATATGCTTGTGAAATTCATATCATGCTCATTCATTACATGGCATGCATATGTGCATTGATTCCAAGTATTGATATAACTAAGATGAAAAGAAAAAAATAATATTAGGACCGAGGTCTTTACCGGTCGAGATATTGTGATGCCGAGGTAACATGCCCACGAATTTATATTGTGATACTGAGGTAACATGTCGACAAATTTATGATAATATTGTGATGCTGAGGTAACATGCCGGTGAATTTATGATGATATTGTGATGCCGAGGTAACATATTAGCGAATTTATGATGATATTGTTATGTGAGGTATTTGCCGGCAGTTATTGCATAATGCATTGCATTCCACCCTTGCATACTATTACATTGCATGGTGTTATCCTTATGATTAATTTTGCTATCACTTTTAGCTTGTGTTTTGGAATTGTGATATGGTGAAATACCATCTTTATTATGTATTATGTATTGCTGGGTTGGAATAACTTTCTGTGCAGGTTGTAATCGTGGAGATCGACTGGGACGAAAGGAGTTAGTGTATTCTATTAGACTTCCTTGTTTTGTTAGTTGACTTGCTGGGTACCGCGTGGTATTTGGTACTCACCCCTTGCTTCTACACCTGTGTAGGTTGTGAACTCGGGCAGTGAATAGTATTTTGGTGATCCGCCAACTATTCCTAGGAGATATAGAGAGGTAGCTGTTGTCACCTGGCTGACTCTCTTATTCCTATTTCTTCTGTACTTGTTTTATTCGAGAAGAAGGACAATGTGGACTTGTATTTCTTTGATGTCTGTATTGTTAGTGGCTTGTACATGTGACAACCAATCCTTGGGTGGTATTTAATTTTATGAAAATTTCTCAGCTTTTTAGTTATTTACCCTAGTTAAATTACTTCCACGTGTTATGTTTATTACCCCTTTGAGTTAAGGCTGGCTTGTTCTGGTGGGATTGAGCAAGTGCCATCATGCCAAATTTTTGGGTCGTGACACCTTACAATCTCACGAATGTATAGTAAGGCATACTCCTCAGTCATATTAGTTGTCTTGACTACCAAGAAGTGGTCTGATTTAGTCATCCTATCAACAATCACCCATATTGAATCATGTTGCTTTCGGGATCTTGGTAAACCAGTAATGAAATCTATGTTGATCATCTCCCACTTCCACTGAGGAATTTCAAATCTCTAAGCTAACCCACATGGTCTCTCATGTTCAACATGACCTGTTAACAATTAGGACACTTAGAGTCAAATTCAGCAATGTCTCTCTTCATCCCATTCCACCAATAGACTTCTCTCAAGTCGTGGTACATTTTGGTGGAACCGGTGTGAATGGAATATCTGGAGCTATGAGCTTCAACCATGATCCTCTCTCACACACCATCAACATCAGACACACACAATCTTCCTTGATACCTCAACACCCTATCTCCCCCTTTGGAGAAAACCATCACCTTCTGCTTGTGAACTGCTTCTTTCAATTGGATCAACACAGGGTCTTGGTCTTGCTTTTGCTTTCACTTCTGAAACTAAGGATGAAGCAGAACCATTCTGAACATTGATCCCGCCCTCATTGTTCTCCTGAAGTTGTACTCCTGGTTGAGCCAATCTATGCACTTCCTTAGCTAGCTCTCTTTTCTCTTTTTCCACATGGGTAGTGCTACCTATAGACACCCTGCTAAGAGTATTGGCAACAATGTTAGCCTTACCTGGGTAGTAGAGAATGCTCATGTCATAATCCTTTAGCAACTTTTACCACCTCCTCTATCGCAGGTTGAGCTCCTTCTGGCTGAACATGTACTGCAAGCTCTTGTGATCAGTGAATACATCCACATGCACTTCATACAAACAATGGCGTCAAATCTTAAGTGTGAATACCACTGCAGCCACCTCAAGATCATGAGTCGAATAATTCTTCTCATGGATCTTAAGTTTCCTGAAAGCATAAGCTATCACCTTCCCTCTCTACATAAACACATAGTCTAATCTAACTCTGGATGCATCATAGTATATCACGAAGTCCCCCATCTTGTCGGGCAAAGTCAGAACTGGGGTTGTAGTCAATATAGTCTTCAACTCTTGGAAACTCTTTTCAATTCCTCAGACTACTGAAATTTGGCTTTTTTATTAGTTAGCTTAGTCAATGGTGCTGATAAAGAAGAGAAGCGCTCAACAAATCTGTGGGAGTACCCTACCAAACCCAAGAAGCTTTTTATTTCCATCGGAGAAGTTGGTCTAGGCTAGTTCTTAACCACCTCAATCTTCTGAGTATCCACCTGAATACCATCTCCCGAAACAACATGGCCTAGAAAGGCCACAGACTTGAGCCAAAACTCACACATAGAGAATTTCGCATACAACTCATGATCTTTGAGCATTTACAAAACCACTCTA
Source organism: Solanum ossicruentum (assembly GCA_025774065.1). Taxonomy (NCBI): domain Eukaryota; kingdom Viridiplantae; phylum Streptophyta; class Magnoliopsida; order Solanales; family Solanaceae; genus Solanum; species Solanum ossicruentum. Next base: position 9,880 of record JAOTQR010020413.1, read on the forward strand.
AAGTGATTAGCATGCTCCATTTCATCCTTTGTGTATACCAGAATACCATCAATAAGCACGATCAAGAACACATCCAGATATGGTTTGAATACCTTGTTCATCAAATTCATAAAAGCTATGGGTGCATTCGTCAAACCGAAGGATATGACCAAGAACTCAAAGTGGCCATACCGTATCCTAAAAGCTATCTTAGGAATGTCACTTTCCCTCACCTTCAACTGATGGTAACCCGATCTGAGGTCTATCTTGGAGAAACAAGTAGCACCCTGAAGTTGGTCAAAAGAGATCATCTATCTTGGGGAGAGGATACTTATTCTTTATGATGACCTTGTTCAGTTGCCGGTAGTCTATACACATTTTGAGAGACCCATCTTTCTTATACACGAATAGGAAATAAATACCCCAAGGTGAGACATTAGGCCTTATGAAACCTTTTTCTAACAAGTCTTTCAATTGTTCTTTCAATTCTTTCAATTCTGCAGGGGTCATTTGATGTTCTATCAAAATACAACACATTTTATGCCTAACACAAGGGGTTTTGTGAGTTCTTAATGTGATTTTTTTTATGATTTTTATATGTTTTTGTGTTGTTATTGCAGAAAAGGTAGGTTGGCGTGATTTTGGAAGAAATTGCAGATTTTTCTGAAGCACAAGACATACGAACTCACCTACGAGTCATAGACCAAGCTACGAGTCGTATGGTGATCTCATAATAAGAAAAAGAGATAAAAAAATTAGAAATCTACTAAGTGGAGGTCAGCTCTATGAGGCCATCCTATGAGTCGTAGGTCTCACTATGACTCGTATAGGTAGACTCGTAGCAGGAAACAGAGAGTAAAAACTTTGGACCAAAAAACTGAAGGCCTAGACTACGAGAGGAGCATACAAGTCGTATACTAAGCAATGACTTGTACCAGTGGGTCATACTAGTTGAGTACAAAATGTCAAGAACCTAATACAACACCCCTATTATGACTCATAGGTCACCCTATGAGTCATACCTGTGAGGCGTACCAGCTGCCAGCTGTATTTTCTATGTAATTTTTAGGGTTAATTTGTAAACACTATAAATACTTTGAGTTAGGGTTTTATTTGAGAGATCCCAGGTTGTGAACATTGAATGTGCCTTTGAATATTCTCACAAGAATATTTTATGGTTTTAGAATAGATTTTCATTTTCTCTTGAAAAACCCACATTTGGGGATTACAAATCTTGCTTTATACTCACTATCAATCTCTCAAGCTTGTGGTTTGCAACTTGTGGTGTCTTCACTCTTCATTGATTTGGGTAAACCTCTCATCTATGTCTTGTATTTGCATTTTTGTTGGTTTTTCCTTATCCATGAGTAGCTAAGCACCCACAACGAGGTGTTGTGGGAACCATGGGTAGTTGACTTGAGATAACCTAGGTTTATTGCATTTCTACGATTGAGGTTTCATATGTATTGTCTATTTCTCTTTATTATGATTGTTGTTTGGTAGTGGCCAACACAAAACCCCGTCTACTATCATGATCCCGACAAAGGTAGTGATGAATAGAAAAAGGGAAGTAGATGACAGGATTCGATTGATATGTTCTCGTCTAATCAACCAAACCTGACCAAGGGAAGGTTGACTGGGGCAATAGGTAACAGTTAGTTGGCACACCATGGTTGCCGACCAAGCGTCACGGTAAAATTTGACCTTCACCTTCACAAGAGGATTGGAAGAACCTAAGTTATCATCCTGCATGCGAATTTCTAATTGTCGTTATGTTGTCTAGGATAATCGAGTCAACGAACCATGGGAAACACAATTCCCAAGTTGTCCCCTAAAATTGAGTGTCTTCTCATGTCATAATATAGTGTTTATTTTTGTTTTTGTTCTTGAATCACAACCCCCCCCCCAATTTAGAGATTTTAGTTATAGATACTCGAAATGATTGATAGTGAATTCTCGTAGTCAAACCCTGTATTCCCCGTGGATTCGTTCCTAACCTTCGATTAGGTTAATTGTTGACAGCGGTCGCTTTCTTGTTGGAGCATGAACATCATCACCATTCTATAAGGTAGAATTGAAATAGGTTTGGCCTCGGGAAGAATATCAATCACAAAGTCAATCTCCCTATCAGGAGGGACTCCAAGTAGATTATCAGGAAACACCTTAGGAAACTCATTCACAATTGAGACGGACTCAAGAGTAGCAGATTCAATTTCATCAGACTTGACTCGCATGAGGTGGTAAATACAACATTTGAAGATCAACTTTCTGACTCTAAGATAAGAGATAAACTTTCCCTTAGGTGCAACCGAACACCCTTCCCACTTTAGAATAGGCTCATTAGGAAATTAAAGCTTAACAAATGGGGTTCTACATTCAACAGATTCATAATAGGCATGAAGCCAATCTATGCCAAGTATCACATCAAAATCAACTATCTCTAATTCTACCAAGTCAGCTAAGGTGTCTCTACAAATTGACACTACACAATCTATGTAAAACCTTTTTGCTAATATAGACTCGCCAGTAGGAGTGAAATAGAAAAAGGTTCAAGCAAACACTCTGGAAGGATCCCAAACTTACAAGCCATATAAGGGGTCACAAAAGACAAAGTAGCACCTAGGTTAAACAATGCATAACAATCAAAGGTAAAGACTCGAAGCATACCTATAACAACATCTGGTGCAGCCTCCTGATCCTATCGATTACCCATCGGATAAAGGTAGTTCGTCCCGTCTCTTGTACCAGTAGTAGCACCCCTCTGCTGATTGCCCGCTAGAAGGGCTGCAGATGACTATGGTCTGCTGCTCCCCTCGCCTCATCTCCTCTTTCGACACTTATAACTGAAGTGACCAGTCTGTCCATCTGAATAGCAAATATCTCTCCCCACACGATACTCACCCAAATGAAGCTTACCACACTTGTCACAAGTTGGCTTTCCCCTTGCACCTTGGGTCACACTAGCCTATGATTATATACATTGAGCCCTGTCGATTTGGTAACCTTGAGATTTTTTATTGTACCTATTTGGTTGAACGGGTGCACTTGCTACAGGAGGTGCATGATAAGACGATCTCTTCTGAAAGTAGGATGTGTGGCCCTTATTCTGTCTCTGCTGGCTAGGCTCATGCCAGCTGATTTCACCTTCCTATTGATCTGCTCCTCTCTATCTTTCCTCTTATCTTCCTCTATCGGTTGGGCATACACCATAATTCTGGAGATGTCCATGTAGGGAATCAACAAGGCTGCCTTACACTCTTTCTGCACGTGTCTACCCAAACCAGACACAAACTTTCTCAACCTTGCCATCATATCTTGCACCATTCTCAGTGCATACCTAGACAGCTTAATAAACTTGAGACTGTACTCTTTCACTGTCATTCCTTCTTGCTTCAGGTTCACAAACTCATCCACCTTCGCCTCCCTCAACTCTTGAGGAAAGAAGTGGTCAAGGAATGCAGTCTTAAACTCCTCCCATGCTGCAGGCTCCGCATTCTCACCCTTACTCTCCTCCCGCTGATTGTACCAAATGTTAGCAACATCCTTCAATTGGTAGGAAGCAAGATCCACTCTCTCAATCTCATCAACATGCATCGCTTTCAGGACCTTATACATTTCATCAGTAAAATTTAGCGGGTCCTCCTCTACCTTTGGCCCCGTATACACAAGAGGATTCATCCTCAAGTAGTCTCTAAGTCTAGTGGCAACTGAGGGTTCCTGTGAACTAGATCTCAGAGCTTGAGAACCTCGGTTGTTATCCTAGTTGGCTACCAACTAAGCTAGCATGGTGATGGCTCCCCTATACTCTACCTCTGTGTTGGGAGCTGGCTGGAGTTGAGCAGGAGGCGCTTGTGGGACCTCAGCAGTCCTAGCAGGGCATCCCCGTCTCGTATCCTCTGTCTGGACTGGGACCTCAGGTTGGGTGATCTCAGCAGCTGGGGCTGCGACGTCTCTCTGAGTAGTTGTTCTCTTTGGTGGCATTTTCTGTTAACGTACAACACACGAATTATAATGATATTTCCATAAAGTTAAACTCTATCGCACGAATCTAGATCATAGAAGAATGGTAACACTTCCTAATGTTCTATAGCCTCCTACTTATGAAGTATGGTGCATAACACACCTATAAACAATACGCTACTAGACACGGCTTCATAGACTCCCTAGGTTACTCGAACTCTGTGCTCTGATACTAAGTTTGTCATGCCCCAGGAGGGTACCCTAGGCGTTACTAGCACTCAGACACTAGTGCTAGCCCCTAAGCGAACCACCTAGTCTTATCACATTCGTTCAGTCATTTCATTAGTGGAAGATAACAAGGAAATAACTATTTATCAGTGGGCTATACAACTCTATCTATCATAAAGAATACGAATAATACCATAGTAACAATTTCAATAAGAAACAGAGAAAATGACTCCAACATCAACTATCAGCTGTCTATGTCTATGAAGCCTTTATAGCTAGTGTTTATGGAGGTACCATGACAAGCCATGGCTACCACAATCAAGATAAATAACTCAAAAAAGATAAAAGAAAATTAAACGCGTCCTCCAAAAACAGGGGAGGACTCACCAAGTCTGGATTGACGGAGCTCTAAACCTCCACGATTTGCCTGCTAAAGTCTTCTATCTATAGAATCTGCATCATAAAATGATGCATGCCATAGGGGCATTAATACGTGGAATTTACTATATGTAAAAAAGTCTACAGTAAATAATATGGGTTATAAAATGTAAAGTGACATCAGCTCATCAATCACTCAACCTCTACTCAGAGTAAGGAATATGACTCTATCACATCGCTATTTTTTTAAAACATCACACAATCACATCAATCTCAAAGTACTATCAACATAAAACCTATTTGGGTGTTTCTATAACCAACAACCATCATCTATGAACCAGTGATGATACAACGAAGAGATATCATTGTCACATCCGCCCAGTACCTTGCCGAGGTAAAGGACGAGTCTGTTAAGGATCCCAAAGAAGTTTGTCAAGTCCTCTGCGGGACAAAGAAAACATCCACTTTCATGGTCCAATCCTCTCGTGCGCTGGCCACGTAGTTAATGTGTATGAGTTGAGTCACTCTTACCCATTTTGGTGCTAATACTCCTCCCAGGACTCAATATGCTAATAAGTCTTTAATCATCAGGTTGGTTATACAAAACCCCCCCACCACCACCCTCAGGCAGGGACCTCATCTCATCTGACAATATATCAACTCAAGGAATAAGTTCTCTCTCTCAAAGCTAAGGTCCAACTCATATAGCCTCCGAGGATACTAATTCCATCAAGTTCAGCCATCAACACACTCATCTCAAAACCCGGACTACAACAATCAATACAGTCGGACAATCAAGGTTCTAAACATTACCATTAAGTTCATTCTTGAAATCTTTTACAGAGAATTGATGGAGGGTGAATATATAATCACACAATAATATATGTAAGCAATTAATTCAAAATATGATAATCATCAATTTAAGATATTGTATAGATATTAAAGATAAATTTCAAGAAAATCTTCTTGAATTACAATTCAAGACCGATCAACTATCAACCTACTACATGCATTGGGGCACATAGAAGAACAATTACATGTTCTGGGTACCCTTTACATACATGGGATGAAGATTGTACAAATCTTCAAGGAAATCTTGACCTTGAACTTGGAAACCCTCAAGCTATCTCTTCTTCTCCTCTCAGACTCCAAACTTAGACTTAGAAAAATATGGGTTTTCGAAACTCTTTTGTACGGATTTAAGCTTAAAAGCACATTTTGGGACATAAAAATGGGTTGAGAATTACTAAAATACCCTTCCCAAAATTAAAAGAAAAAGTTTTAAAATCTATACACTGGTTTGCGACATGCCAGGGGCGCAGACTAGTGTATTTTGCAAAATTTTTTCCAAATTCAATTCCCATCAAAAAATTAAAAAAATTACTAAGTGTGTCTCCGCATCCCCACCACGTTGCGCGGGCGGACACTGTTTTCGTATTAATTGGCAAAAATTATTTTTGGACCCCGTTGCTCTTAAATCGGTTGAGATCATATTCCCACTTGATTTTCTGCACTGACTGTAAATCCGGTCTCCAATTTACCATTGGAGCTTTAGAAGGTGCGTAGTACACATGATTACGTTCTAGAGGCGTTTCGATAATTTTACGGGATGTTACATAATTTTAAAAAAATAATTAAAAATGAAAAGATAAGAAATTAATGAAAGAAAAAATAAAAAGTTTAAAATGAGAGAATCAAAATAAATATTTTTCATAGAAAGAAATAAAAATAATTAACTATATAAGTTTTAGTATCAATAATTATGTTTACTAACTAATTATAAAATTACCAATTAAAAAAGGATATGTGTCCAATGTTTTTCTCGCATCACTTGCCTTCAAGAGAGAGTGTGCACACTTTCTATGATACATCAACTTTTAGGGTGTATTTAATTTCATTTTAAAATAGTTCCGGAGGAAGGGGAGCACAATAGAACCTTAATTAAGTTGAAAACGTGATGCTAAAATCTCGATCAATGTTCATACGGTATTTATGCATTATCACTTTTTTTCACACATACATAGTCTAGCTTTCATACAAGGATGGATCTAATGTAGAAGTGTGAGCTTCCACGACACCCAGTTGCTTCTGTTTAAATTCTACGTACATTACTTATGTATTACCATACAATAAGAGTGAATGATCATAAGTAGATAACTATGGGCCACAATATGCCTATTTAGGATGATTCAAATTTGGAAACGCTAATGAAAATTATTTGTGGCTCTATCTTTTCTTTTAAAAAAAAATGAACATAGGGCAAATGACTTGATTTTATTGCTCAATAATTTTAAATGGACTTCAAATGAGCAAATTACATTGAAGTCCATAGGCAACTAAAAAAGAGAGGAATTTTCATAAATAGCCTAGGTTTGAACCTTAATATGGTTAAATAGCTATATTTTACATAATTACACAATATAACCTCGACTATGTGACTTGGAGAGGAGAAGAGAGGTGAACGAGATTGAGAGATGGAGGAGATAAGCGATTTACATATGCATATTTGTCAAATTGTATGTGTAAATATGTTAAATAATTTTATATATGTAATTAATATACATATATATTTGTATATCTAACAAGCGAGATTTGGGAGAGCGAGGAGAGAGGCGAGTGAGATTGAGAGAGGGAGGAGAGAGGCAAGTGAGAATGAAGAGAGATGAATTGTATATGTACATCTATCAAATTGATTACGTATATATGTCAAAATAAT
>JAOTQR010020434.1:0-17138 GCA_025774065.1 Solanum ossicruentum
CTCTTCTTCTTCTTCTTCTCTTCTTACTCTTTTTTTTTGACTAAGTGTTGAAAGAACAAGTATTGTTCTTATTTCTTTATATAGACATTCTACTTTCCAAAATTGCATCATAAGGGCTCCAACTTAGCCTATTGATCAATTAGGTCACAAACTTTTCTATTTTGATCCAATTGAGGACTTCCAACTCCAATTTGATTATACCCACCATATTCACTTAATGCTCTAATCAAGCAGCAGAAATATACTTTAGTTTAAATTACCCGACATCCACAATGAAATCTTCCAATTGTATAGTTACCCTTAATTAAAATAATTACGGGGTCTAACATTTTCTCTACTTTCTAAGCGAGGGTTCTTAAAAGGGAAAGAAGAGAAAGCTAGAAGTCTTAAGTTGGGGTCGAAGTTCTTGCAAGAACTTGCATTGTTCTTCATCCCAAGTATGTAAGATTAACTAAAGCATGGAATTGTTCTTTCATGTGTCCGCTTGATTGAATTAAGTTGATATTTGAATGCAACGAGTTCTATGTGTGAAATTCTAAAGTATTCTATTAAAAATTATACCTATCTTACATATTTTCTTAAGTTGATGATCATCACAAACTTGATTTACTGCTTAAATGGTTTGTTTGAATTATTATATAAAACTCTACATGATTACTTTGTTAAAGATTACAAGAATGAACTAGGGGGATGATGTCTAGAGCCTTGATCGTGTAAATGTGCTTGTTATTGTGGTTTGGGTCCCGAGTGGAATGTGTTCATGATGATGTCGATGAGATTGATATCCTTAAAGTCTTAAAGAGGTTGAATATAATCTTAAAATAATGTTCCTAATTTCTTGAGTTGATAGATGACGAGATGAGTTGATATTCCTTGTCAAAAGAGACTTGATGATGAGAAATCTTGATGTTTGATGTTTATGAGCATGTTGAGTCCTAGGAGGAGTATTGAGAATCGAAATAAGTAAGAGTGAGTTCCACTCGCACTCATTAACTACGTGGCAAACGTAAGAGAGGATTGGGCCGTAAAAATGGATGTTTCCTTAGTCCTAAAAGAGGACTTGATAGAATTATGGATCCACGGATAGATACATCCTCTACCCCAGCAAGGTATTGGATGGATGTGGCAACAACATCACTTCGCTGTATCATCACCAACTCATAAGTGATGGTTATTGGTTAGAGAAACTCCTAGATAGGTTTCATCTTGATAATACTCTAATATTAATGTGATGGCATAAGTCTTGATTGATGTTGATGTGATACTGTCTACTCCTTATCCTGAGCTGAGATGAGTACATGATAAGTTGATGTCTTTCCATGTTATTTTGCCTATACTGTTTACTTTTAATTCATTTTACATACCATATATTTCACGTACTCACGCCATTTGGTGCTGCATTATTTCGTGATGCAGATTCAGTAGATAGAGATGTAACAACCCATATTAAGATGAGATGTCCCCATCGGTAAAACATAGGAGAGATGTTGGGTATATAAGTAAAGCACTGGTCTATATACTATGAAGCACCTTTTGTGGTGAGCCCAAAGGGATAAATCCGTGATGGGTTAGGCCCAAGAGTGGACAATATTTCACAGTGTTGGAGCAGGTCATTACAGGTGGTATCAGAGCATTGGGTTTTTAATGGTCCTCGGAATTCAACACACTGCGTCGATTAGAGTCTTGTTCATGGTTGTGAAGTGCACCACAACTATGAGTGAGAGTCTATGAGGCGTTTTAGAAAATGTTTCCCTTTTTCATGATCTATGTCGTGCTTTAGAAGTAAGGAAAGGCTTTTTCCTCTATGAATGTTCTTTCCTATTCAAGATTATGCCGATTCCAAGAGGAAGAAGAGCCTGTACATCTGAGGAGCAACCGGCTCCTCCCGATTCTTAAGATGGGGAAGTGGCCCATGATAAGTTATGAGATGCTATCACAATGTTGGCCCATATCATGACGAACCAAATCAATCAAGGGGCCCAAGCCCCTCATGCTTCAACTCCGGCCTTAAGGGTGAAGTCTTTTACTAGGATGAACCCATCGGAGTTCCATGGATCCAACGTGGATGAGGAGATCCAAGAATTCATTGATGAAGTATATAAGGTGTTGTCCATTATGGGGGTTAATTCGGAGGAAAAAGTAGAGTTGGCGACCTACCAACTCAAAGGGGTGTCTCAAATATGGTTCACTCAATGGAAGATGCAGAGGGGGAATGGTGATGCTATCTCTTGGGAAGAATTCAAAGCAGCATTTCTCAACCGGTTCTATCTTATTGAGCTAAGGGAGGTGAAGATGATAGAATTTATGAATCTAAAGTAAGGATCTATGAGTGTGAGAGAGTATTCCCTCAAGTTCATCTAACTTTCCAAGTATGCCCCACAATTGGTTGCCGAGCCAAGGTCGAGGATGAAAAAAATTTTGTTGGGTGTATCCGTCTTGGTGAATGAGGAGTGTCGAACTACCATGTTAGTGGCTGATATAGACTTGTCCCGCCTCATTACATATGCCGAACAATTGGAGGGAGAAAATCTTAGAAAGAGAAGCGTTGGTGAGTCCAAGAGGGCTCGATTTGAAGGTGGGTTCTAAGGTTCTAAGGGTGACCGGTTTCCTCAAGGCCACAAGTTTCAAGGACAAAGGTCATCCAATGCTTCCCAAGGTGGTAATGATAGAGTGCCTAATCAAAGATCCCAAGGTGGTAATAGAGGAATGGTAAAGCCTAGATGTCCAACGAGTGAAAAGAATCATAGTGGTCTTTGTTTGAGAAATTCAAATGCTTGCTTTGGTTATGGTAAAGTTGGCCACAAGGTTATTGATTGTCCTCATGCTCAACCCAAAGGTGGAAATGGTCGTCCACAAGGACAAGGTGCAAATGCGGGTCAAAGGGGTAGAGGAGGCCAACAAGGGGGCGCACCAAGGCAAAATAGATTGTATTCTCTTCAAGGGAGACAAGGGGTAAATAAGGTGCTCGATGTCGTCATCAGTATGTTAAATGTTTTTTATTTTGATGTGTATGCATTGATAGACCCAGGTGCTACTCTTTCTTTTATTACTCCTTTTGTTGCCAAAAAGCTCCATGTTAGCCCCAAATTGTTGTGTGAACCTTATGAAGTGTCTACCCCCGTTGGTGAGTCCATTGTTGCAAAAAGAGTCTATAAAAATTGTTCCATGTTCATTTTGCACAAAATCTTGCCTTGTGATTTTGTTGAATTAGATATGGTGGATTTTGATGTCATTCTTGGGATGGATTGGTTGCATGCATATTATGCCTCTATTGATTGTAGGACTCCTAGAGTTAAATTTCAATTCCCTAATAAACCCGTCCTTGAGTGGGCAAGTTGTGATGTGGTGGTCAAGGGTAGATTCATTTCTTGTCTTAAAGCTCAAAAGTTGATTTTTACAGGGTGTTTCTATCATCTTGTGAGAGTTAGGAATGTGGAGACCAAAGTCCTTCATATTGAGTCGGTTACGGTGGTTAATGAATGTCTTGATGTCTTTCCTGATGAACTTCCCGGTGTTCCTCCCGAAAGAAAAATAGACTTTGGTATAGACCTCCTTCTCGACACTCAACCCATTTCTATTCTCCCTTACCGTATGGCCTCAGCTGAGTTAAAGGAGTTGAAGGAGTAATTAAAGGATTTATTGGAAAAAGGTTCTATAAGGCCTAGTAAATCACCTTGGGGTGCATCGGTATTATTTGTGAAGAAGAATAATGGTTCTCTTAGAATGTGTATTGATTATCATCAACTTAATTGAGTCACCATAAAAGAACAAGTACTCTCTACCAAGGATTGATGACCTCTTTGATCAACTTCAAGGGGCTACTCACTTCTCTAAGATTGATCTTCGGTCCAGGTATTACCCAGTGAAAATGAGGGAGTGTGACATTCCCAAGACAGCTTTCCGGACTAGGTATGGGCACTTTGAGTTTGTGGTTATGCCTTTTGCATTGACTAATGCACCGACTATATTTATAGATCTTATGAATAGGGTTTGTAAACCCTACCTTGACTTGTTTGTGGTGATTTTTATTGATGATATCTTGATTTACTCCCATATTGAGGAGGAGCATGTGGATCACTTGAGGTGGTGTTGCAAATCTCGAGGGAGGAGAGGTTGTATGCTAAATATGAGAAGTGTGATTTTTGGTTGAAAGAGGTTGGTTTTCTAGGGCATGTGGTTTCGGGTGATGGCATTGAGCTGGATCCTAAGAAGACGGAAGTGATTAGAAATTGGCCTAAATCTTTGACTCCATCAGACATTAGAAGTTTCTTGGGTTTGGCGGGTGATGTAAGGCCAAAAATACATATTTTTAATTATTATTTACCTCATATTTAATACTTTATTTATCTTTTTTTAGCATAAATTTTATGGATTATGCTAAATTATGTATTTTATTTGTAGGATTACATTGGCACAAAAATGAAGATATTTGGAGCTCAAATGAATTAAAAAGGAAATATTACAAAAGAAAAATCAAGCGAACAGCTTAATGGATTAAATCAAATATAATAATATATATATATTATTATATACGTACAGTGCTTGAAAGAATTGCAATTCAATTGTAATTTCAAATGAAGCTGCCACATGGCAGCAAATAAGTGGCAGTATCAATTGTTGAGGCAGCGTATGACACGTGAAGACTCAATTTCCTTCGGGATTTGAGTTTTTCAATTTGTTTTGGACTTAATTATTTTATTTGGAATTTATTCTTACACTTATAAATATTCCATAAAATTAGGTTTTACATAACTTTTGATCAAGAGAGAAATAGGAGCCACAGTCGAGGTTGGAGAATTTTGTTTTCATCTTTTCTTCTCCTTTATTAATTGCTTTTACATTACTTTTGAATGATTTTATTGTAATTTCTTCATGTCTACGTGGAGGTAAACTTCTCGTTCTAAGATTATGGTAGCTAATAAGATAATTGTTTAGTTATTATTAATTTGAAATATTTGTTTAGTATATTAGTTGTTCTTATATTGCTTTTATCTGTACTTCAAAGTCTGGCTAACTAAGGGGTAAATTAGTTGTTCATTCTGGATTCGAGAGATGCTGGAATGAATAGAACACAGTAATATAGGGAGCTTGTTTGACTAGGAAACTAGATTGATTCGTGTAAGGAAGACCCGTGAGAACTACCCTTACGCCTCGCCTAGTTCATAATGTAGGAAGATAACGTTAAAGCACTTTCTTTGATATATCTATCCCCGCTCAACGATGTAGTTCGACAATCAATAACAATAGGCCGGCAGAGGCGTGCAACCCTGTTGAGGTAATTTTAACCCTATGAATCAACAACTAGATAATCAAATAATTTGATGAAATTAAGGCTAAACATTATTATTAGCTAAACCATAATCTTAGATCGATTCATTCATTGATTGTGTAAAAATATTTCTCATCTTGGTTAATTGTTCACTTCTTAAATAAATAATTAGAAATAATATAACTTAGTAAATAATTAATCAACAAGTCCTTTGGGTTTGACATTCGACTTTTGAAAAGAGCCACTATATTACTTGGGTTAACCACGCACACTTACGTGTGCTAGGGAAGCAACAATGGGTTACTACAAGAGGTTTATTAATGGCTTCTCTTCTATTGCTTCTCCTGTGACTAAGTGAACACAAAAGAAGGCAAAATTTGTGTGGACTGATGAGTGTGAAAAGAGTTTCTAAACTTTGAAATATAAGCTTGTCTCCGCTCCTATCTTGGCTCTACCGGAAGGGTTGGAAGGGTTTGTGGTATATTGTGATGCCTCAAGAATTGGTTTGGGGTGTGTTTTGATGCAAAGTGGTAAGGTAATAGTGTATCCTCTAGTCAACTTAAGATGCATGAGAAGAATTATCCCACCCATGATCTTGAATTGAAGGCCGTAGTATTTGCTTTGAAAATTTGGTGTCACTATTTGTATGGGGTTCATGTTGATGTGTTCACCGATCATAAGAGCCTCTAATATGTGTTCACCTAAAAAGATCTTAAACTGAAACAAAAAAGGTGGATAGAGCTTCTTAAAGATTATGATATGAGTGTGCATTATCACCCCCCAGCAAAGCTAATGTTGTGGTCAATGCTTTAAGTAGGGTGTCTATGGGTAGTGTAGCTCATGTTGATGATGGTGGCAAAAAAGTGGCTAGAGAGTTTAACAGTTGGCTATATTGGGGGATTAGGCTGGATGAGGTTGACAATGATGGTGTAGTGGTTGTTCATGGTTCTAAATTGTCCTTGATTGAAGAGGTAAAGGCAAAACAAGATCTTGACCCCACCTTGCTAGAGTTGAAGGCTTTGGTGAGAGATGGTAAAATAGAGGTTTAATCAAGGGAAAGATGGTGCCCTTAGGAACAAGTTAGATTGTGTATGCCAAATGTGGTTGATTTGAAAGAATTGATCTTGAAGGCGGCCCATAATTCATCCTATTCCATACACCCTAGTTCTACAAAGATGTATAGAGACTTGAGAGAAGTGTATTGGTGGGGTGATATGAAGAGAGATATTGCCAAGTTCATATTTGGATGTCACAATTGCCAACAAGTGAAAGGTGAACATCAAAAGCAGGTGGCCTAGCCCAAGATATAGAGATTCTTACTTGGAAGTCGAAAGGAATCAACATGGATTTTTTGGTTGGGTTGCCTAAGACTAGAAAATATTTTATTTGGGTTGTTGTGGATAGAATGACAAAGTCGACTCACTTCCTACTGATCAAGACTACTTACAGTGCTGAAGATTATGTCAAATTGTACATTCATGAGTTGTTAGATTGCATAGGATTCTCTTGTCTATCATTTTGGATCGTCGTACAAAATTCACTTCTCATGTTTGGAGGTCTTTCAAAAGAGATCTTGATACCAAGGTTAAGCTTAGCACAACCTTCCACCCTCAAATAGATGTCCAAGCCAAGAGGACTATCCAAACTCTTGAGGACATGCTAATAGCTTATGTTTTGGAGTCTAAAGGTAGTTGGGATGAACATCTTCCACTCAAGCATTGGTATGACTCCTTTTGAAGATCTCTATGATAGGCATTGTAGGTACTCGGTTGGATGGTTTGAGGTGGGGGAGATGGCTTTGTCAGGTTTGCATTAGGTCATAGAAGCCTTGGGGAAGGTAAGGTTGATTAGGGAGAGACTGATAACAACCCATTGTAGGCAATCCCACTCCGATATGAGGAGAAGAGATCTTGAGTTTAAGGTTAGTAATTGGGTCTATCTGAAAGTCTCACCTATGAAGGGTGGTTCGATTTGGCAAGAAGGGGAAGTCAAGATCGAGGTTTGTGGGTCCTTATAGAGTTTTGAGGAGGACTGGTAAGGTTTCATATGAGTTGGAGTTGCCTATGGAGATGAACATGGTTCATCTGGTCTTCCACGTGTCCATGTTGAGAAAGTATGTGGGTGACCCTAATTCTACAGTGCCTTTGGATGTTGTGGGTATTGTAGAAGATAATTTGACTTATGAGGAGATTCCAGTAGTAATTTAGATAGACAAGTGAAGAGGTTGAAAAATAAGGATGTAGCTTCCGTCAGGTTCTTTAGAGAAACCAACAAGTTGAAAGTGACACATGGGAAGCCAAGGCAGACATGAGAAAACGATATTCATATCTCTTCTACTCTACTCAAGCCTAAGGTACTAATTTAAGTCCCCTATATAATTTCAAGTCTTAAGTTTCGGCCTTTATGTCATTTTGCATATATCCATGTTTATGTTGACAAGTTTATGGTGATTTTGACATTCATGTTAAGATTTTTGGAAATAATGTTTAAATCTATTTGTTGCATTCATGTCAGGCTAAAATGTTCATGATTACTTCTCTTATGTATGTTTCTTTGACATTCGGGGATGAATGTTCCCAAGGGGGAGATATTGAAATGTCCAAAAAATGTGCTTCGAAAATGTCCATAATCGTAATTTCCATATATCTCAAAATCTGTGCGTGATATCAAAAATTTGACTTCATATTCTTAATCAAGGAGCAAAATTAAGTGGAGAATGGGTATAACCCCGATTTTAGAAGACCCATAGCAAAAATTAATTTTCGCAAAATTTTCGAGGACAGAGGTTATCCGCGATGGCTTCGCGACGCGGATCTATCACAGATTAGTGTTGTTACTTTCTTATTTTTCCTATTTCAACCTAAGGCATTGGGGTCTTTGCCCCATGCCCATTTATGCATTAAAATACCTATACTTCGCCATTTTTCAACTCTATATCACTCAAGACAATCTCAAAACCCTCTTTAACACTTAACCAAATATTTCACCTAAATTCTAGTCTCTTAAGCTTGATTCCAGATCTCAAGAACTTCATTCAAGCTTCAAGTTCTCATCCAAATCTACATCAAGGAAATTGCATATTCCATGGTGCCCAATCTTCCTATCTTATGAAAATTGCATGTTTCCATGTTGTATTATCTATGAGTATCTTTTATTATGGAATTTAAGCATAAAATATGTTGGAATTTTATTAAATGTTGATTAAATATACATGTCTATCTATCTTAAGCTTATACTATGAGTTGGCTTTGTCAATTGAGACTATGTATGTTTTGAGCTGTGAAACTATGATTTATTATGAGATTTGATGATGGATTTCAAGGCATCGTACATGAGGGTTTTGCATTATGTTGGTGGGTTGATTGCATTGAGTTTTCTCACATGATTTCACTCTTGAATTGAATGATTTGAAGAAGCATTACACACCCACCAAGTGTTTGATAAAATGTCAAGTCAAGAATTCTCAAGTTAATTACATGTTTCATAAGTCAAGTGACTCCATGATGAATATGGGTTATCAAGTATGCATGAATTCATGAAATTATCTATGATTATGCAAGTATGAAGCTAAGCCCTATTTTCAAGATTTTTCCCCTTGTGAGCCTCTGATGTTAATGCAAGGCTAATATTTGATGATGATCTATTCTCTTGTTTCAAGTTAGGCACGCCATTAGAGGTCAAGTATGTCTAAGAGCTACTCATGTCATGATTCCATGTTTATTGCAAGTTATTAAAGTATGATTGTTATAAGTATTCTGTGGGATTAGACTTAGCACCTATTGATGAAGGGTTTGCTCTCTTTCCTTGAACTATGTGCCAACATAGGATTATGTTATACCTTTGCTATACTAGTGGATCACTTTAGTGCACTTCCTCTTGAAATTCTTCCCAAAATGGGACAGGGTCCCGTAAGGTGAATTTTATTATGAAATCCTTTTCGAAATGGGATAGGCTCCCGTAAAGAAGGTTACTTCTCTGAAATAGGATGGGCTCCCGCAAGGTGAAGTATGGTTTACCTTGGCAAGTATACCACCTATTTACCGGTGTATCATCAGGATCCAAGTTGTAGTTGCCTTAGTCTTATTCTTTGTCGGTTGAGGTCTCTTCCCAAACATGCATTGTGTTCTATACAAGTTGAATGATTACAAGCATATTTTACTTCAAACATGGATCATGCATGCCACATTGAGATCGTGCTTATCTATTGCCTATTATTATGCATTTTGGCTATATTGGCTTATGTTTTGTTGCATTGCATCCTACATACTTAGTACATTCAAACGTGCTAACGCACACTTTATGCCTATATGATATCATCATGTAGGGACCGGAGCTCCTCTTAATCACCCTCCACATGGCTAGTGAGATTATACGAAGATAAGCTTTGGTGAGTTCTCAAGTTCGAGGACACTATCTACTTTCTCTTACTATCTCTAAGACTTCTTCTGTTGAACTTTTGACATAGTGGGGGTGAGTCCAGAAAGTGACTTGGCCCCCACTCTGTTCTAAGTTTAGAGGTGTTGTTGGAATATTATAATGTATTTATGTTATGAGCTTGACTCATTATGTTTTTATGATATCAAAGACTTCCCTTAGTCTCGCTTCCCTTTTTATATTATCTTTTTTTCTTGTTTACTTTGCTTCCACGACCAAGGATATGTTATTGATATACTAAGAGGCTTGTTTGGGTCCCTTCGGGTTCCCATTCACATGTCACGTCTAGGCCCTAAGCTTGGGTCGTGACAAACTTAGTATTGGAGCTGACTCTCAACTTAAATAGTGGTGGGCAAATATCAGCGAGGACGCTGAGTCCCTATAGGGGGTAAGTGTAGGGACGGAGATACATAATGCCTGGCTCACTTAAGCAAATCCCACATCGAAAAAGAAAGGGAGAGTCCTCGGCTATTTAAGTAAAGGATTGATCTATAAATATGAGGCACTTTTTGGGGTGAGCCCAAAGGGACAAATTTGTAATGGGCTACGCCCACGAGCGGAAAGTATTTCACAGTGTAGGGCCAAGTCATTACAAGTTATATCAAAGTCACTCTTTTGTCAGCCTTGTTGATGTGGGTCAGAGTTCAACTGAGTTTAGGCGAATCCCAATGAGGCGGGGCAAACCTCAATACTGAGTCTAGGCAAATCTCATGCAGTGGGGCGAACCTCAGCGAGGACGTTGAGTCCATAGAGGGGGTGTATATAACAACCTTTCTTAAGACGAGATGTCCCACATCAGTAAAACACAGGAGATATACTGGATATATAAGTAAAGGACTGGTCTATATACTACGAGACACCTTTTGGGGTAATCCCAAAGAGACAAATCCGTGATGGGCTAGGCCTAAGAGCAGACAATACTTCACAGTGTTGGATCAGGTCGTTACATGGTCATTATATAACAACCCATCTTGAGATGAGATGTCCCACGTTGGCAAAACACAAAAGAGATGTTGGGTATATAAGTAAAAGACTAGTTTATATAGTATGAGGTGCCTTTTGAGGTGAGCCCAAAGGGACAAATCTATGATGGGCTAGCCAAAAAGCGGACAATACTTCATAGTGTTGGGCCAGGTCGTTACAGGTGGTATTAGAGCCATTCCTGTGTCAACCTTGTCGATGTGGGGCTAGAGTTCAATTGAGTTTAGGCGAATCCTGGTGAGGCGGGGCAAACCTCAGTGCTAAGTCTAGGCAAATCTCATACGGTGGGTCAAACCTTAACGAGGACGATGAGTCTATAGAGGGGTTGTATGAAACAACCCATCTTGAGATGAGATGTCCCACATGGACAAAACATAGATGATGGGTATATAAGTAAAGGATTGGTCTATATACTGTGAGGCACATTTTGGGGTGAGTCTAAAGGGACAAATCCGTGATAGGCTACGCCCAAGAGCGGATAATACTTCATAGTGTTGGGCCAGGTCCTTATAAGAGGACTTCAGCAGACGATTCGTTAAGGCTCAAAGACTTCTAGCTTCAGAGACTTGGTGAGTCCTCCCCTGCATTTGTAGGATACTTTCACCCTTTTCTTATGTTTTGAGTTACTCCTTGAGCTTGTGATAACCATGGCCTATCATGGTACCTTCCTAGATTGTAGACTTAGAGGCTTCATAGTCTTAGAGATGATGGTTTGATATTGGGATCTTTCCACTCTAAACTGTGTTGCCTTAATTCTATTTTATGCTATAGATGTTGATGATTAGTCTTGTGGAACATGGCCTATATTTCTTATTATAAGATGTGACAAGATAGAGGTGCGCACTATTATGTGATTGTTGATTCTTATGTTTTCTGCTGATTTATTGACTAAACGAACATAATGAGACTAGGTGGTTCACTTGGGGACTAATGATAGTCTCTGAGTGCCAGCTATGCCTAGGTACCCTCCTGGGGCATAACAAACTTGGTATCAGAGCCCAGATTTCAAGTGTTCTAGGGAGTCTATGAAGTCTTATCTTGTAGAGTCTTGTTTATTAGTGTGTTGTGCAGCACACTTCATAAGCAGGAGACTATAGGACATTAGGAAGTGCTACCCTTCTTCTATGATCTGAGTTCATGCAATAGAGTTTAACTTTATGAAAACTTTGTTCTAATTAGTGCACTACACATTTGCAGAATATGCCTCGAAAATGAACTGCTGCTTAGAGAGATGTCTCAAACCCCAACTGCTGAGAATTCCCAACCAGAGGTCCCTACTCAGATGGGAACAAGGATACAGGGTCGACCTTCCAGGACTGTTGAGGTCCCACAGGTGCACTCTCCATAGCCACAGCCAGCCCCCACCTCAGGGCCAGAGTTTAGGGGATCCATTACCATGCTTACTCAGCTAGTGCCTCCCAGAGCAATAATCAAGGTCCTCGGGCTCCTAGTTCCAGCTCACAGGAGTCCACGGCTGCAACCAGGCTCAGAGACTTCTTACGAATGAACCCACTAGTGTATACAGGGCCATAGGTGGAGGAGGACCCGTAGAACTTCATTGATGAAATGTAGAAGGTCTCGAGGGCCATGTCTACTACTGAGATTGAAGGAGTTGAACTTACCTCCTACCAGCTAAAAGATTTTGCAAACATCTGGTACAACAAATAGGAGGATAGAAGAGGTGAAGATGTCGAGCCTGCGGAGTGGGATGCGTTTGAGGCTGCATTCCTTGACCGCTTCTTTCACCAAGAGTTGAGGGAAAGAAGGTTGATGAGTTCATGAACTTAAAACAAAAGGGGATGACCGTTAAGGAGTACAACTTCAAGTTTATTAAGCTATCTAGATACGCTCTTGAGATGGTCCAAGACATGAGGGCGAGGATGAGAAAGTTTGTTTCTGGTTTAGGCAGGCATGTGAAGAAGGAATGCAAAGCGGTGGTTGATCCCAGGTACGGACATTTCCATGATTACGGTATATGCCTAGAAAACTGAGGAAGATAAAAAGAGAGATAGAGAAAAGTAGATGAGTAGGAAACCAAAAACAACAGGGCATGAGCCTAGCCAACCGAGATAGAACAAGGGTGATAAATTCTACTTTCAGAAGAGGTCTTCTAAGTATGCACCCTCCGCAGCAAGCACACCTATCTAAAAAAATAGGTATAATCAAAAGTCTTATGGTTACCGAAATTTCAGGGCCCAGGGTTCTCAATCTCAAGCTAGTGTGACCCAAGATACGAAGGAGAAGCCACCTTTGTGACAAGTGTAGTAAACTCCACATGGGTGAGTGTTGCGTCAACAAAGATGGTTGTTACTCATGTGGGAAGACTAGTCACTTCCAGTATGAGTGCCTGAAGAGGAGACGAGGTGAAGGAAGCAATAAAGCACAGCCCTTCACAGCACCCCCAGCTGGCAGTCTTCAGAGGGGTATTACTATGGGTACAAGAGGCAGGACAAATCGTTTTTATTTTGATCATAGTTTGAATTTGGTCAACATTCATCAGAGTGGTACTACTAAGGTCAAGACCTTCATTTTGATCATAGTTTGACTTTGATCAACATTCGAATTTTGAAAGCTCGAATTGAGATTTTGACAATTGTAGTGGTTTTGGATGGTGAAACTAACGCTAGAAATGATCTTGTTGTAAATTTTAAAGTTCCTGAAGTAATTTTGAGTATTTCAGTCTTAAACTAGTTCAAACAATCTTTCTAGAGTTCTACGCCGATGAAGTATCGAATTGGAATTCTAACGGTTCCATTGAGCTCGGAGCATCATTTGTAGTAGGTCTTTATATTTGATTTGTGTTCACAGGATTCTGAACAAATCTCAAGGATTCATTTCGTAATTTTCTCGTGCTGTGTTTTAGTTGGTATGAATTGTTATATTGTACATCTACGTTATTCTTTGTGTTCCATCTCTGCGTTTGCGAAGACCAAATTATTTAGACCCTCGGATTCACAGAATGAGAGTCCGCATTCGTGGAGTTATGGGAGCCAAGCTCTATAAACCTCCACGTTCCTGAAGGATAGCATCACGTTCATCGAGTGCACCCCCTTTCCTTAGCCTTCATGTTAATAGAAGGGCCTCCCGTGTTCTCGTAGTGCTGGCCCCTTTGGTCTCCATGTTCACGGATAAGGCTCCGCATTTGCAAAGCATTAAATTGTCCTGAATAGTGAATGACTTTTAAGTGATGAGTTTTGACCATTTTTCACCATTTTTAATATTACAAGCTTCATTTTTGAGAGATTCTTTAAGGTTTTTTCAGGTAAATCTATTGGGTAATTATTTTCTAACCTATTTCTTCAATTTTGATTAATTAAATTATGTTTCTAACTTATAATTGGGGTCTTTATTTGATGAATTTGGGAATTTTGCAGACTTTGATTCCTAGTACTACATAGATGACTTCTACATCGTTTTAACTCCATTTTTTAAACGGTTTTCACTGTTGATTTCTTTATTACTTGTAGAACATTTCATGTATTAAATTTCAAATTTTGGTTACTCTTTTTGGCATGAGATTTTTTATCATTTTGCCCTTTTTATCCGAATTGATTGATTTTAGTGTCAATAGATTTGTTATGTGATTATGATGCTATATTTAAATAGAGTGTGGTGATTTGGATTATTGTGGAAGGAGAAAAGTTGTGAATTTGACTTGATTCAAGACTTTTTCTAAGGAAAGTGGACATATAACCTTTTATTAAGTATGATTGAACCTTGTATCCTCCACGTGTGTGGAATTGAGTACTTTGGGGTAGAATTGTATCATCATAGGCTTTGATCATGAGGTTTCGAATTAAGTAATTGTGCATATGGTGAAATTTTGACTTGTGAATTAATTGTGAATTCGTAATACATGTAATCTTGTGAATTATTTGTATTGATATTGAGATGGTACCTATATTGAGATGAGAATGATATATTGAGACTGTGATGACATTGAAATTGTTATGATATTGAAAATTGTGATGAAATTGAGATTGTGCACATTGCATCTACTATTACTTGTGCATTTATTCTTTTGATGGCTACAACGGATAAATGAGTAAGGTAACATCTGGATTGGTGACCGAGGTCTCTACCAGTCGATGATTAGTCGAGGTTTCTACAGGTGATCGAGGTAATATGCCAACTGATTATTTTGTGATTGAGGACCTTTTCGGTCGGGTGAACATTGGCCGAGGCAATTGCTAGCATTGTTCATGAATACATGGTCCTTGTATGGTCCACATGAGTTCTAATCTAACTTATATATGATTAGTGTATGTGTATCGTAGGACAAATATGCATCACGATTATTTGATACTGCATCGCACTATTTACATCTCATGGCATTCGTTCCATCTCATAACATTCCTTCTTTGACACTATTATATGTATTGCTTGTGATATTGGATATCTATGTATCATTTGACTTGAGTATCAGTTGGTTATTTTGATATATGATGTTATGTGATGAACATACATATATATTCTCGTGATTTGTCTATTGTATTATGATGGTACCTTTCTGAGTGTAGGTATGTAGTTAGGCAGTAAGTGGTTGGATGGATAAGATTACTTGTGTTCTTCATTACTTTACTTTAGGTTAGTTTTATTTGCTGAGTACCCTGTTGTTTGGTACTCACCCCTTGCTACATTTTTGTAGATTGTTGAGCCCAGTCCTTCTTCCTTGTCTTCTTATTCCAAGGTAGAGCTTTCGGATCACTTGAGAGGTAGTTGCTTATATCTTCAGCAAGCCTTTGAGGATTCCATTTTATGTTTTGTTCTATTTGAGAACTATACATTGAGACTTGTATTTCATTTATGCATTATTATTATTATTATTAAAGGCTTGTACATATGACACAAATTCTGGAATGGTTGTAGCTTTTGATTTCCTATGCTTATCTATCTTATTAGACTATTATCTTTCACATTTATTATTATGTTGAGTTGTTAGGTTTTGGATTGACTCACCTTGGTGGGTTAGGTGAGTGTCATCACACCCAGATTTTGGATCGTGACATCCGCCTTCGTGGAATTCACTTTGCATATGCGGAGTGTAGTGACATGTTTGGTCTCCATGTTTGCGGATCCTTATCCGCATTCGCTGAATGTTATTTTATGTGAATTAGTAAGTGTTTTAAAAATGATAGGTTCCCTAGTTTTCCACCATTTTTATTTTACCATTTGAACTCAACCTGTTTCTCTTCTTAATCAACTCGAGCATATAATTTAAAGATTGTTGTCTAGTCCTCCTCTTCAAAACAAAGCCATCTCTTGAATCCATCTGAAATCAAAATACACAATTTCGTTATTAATTAAAGTGCACAAGTATAAATGTATCTTAACAATTGAACCTTGTTTTACAAATACTATCCTGAACAAAGAAATTTTTTCAAAAATCAAGAATTGAAAGTTGTGGATTCTTGAAACTGTAAAAATCAAAATATTAGAGTTTGAAATAATTGAATGCATAGAGACACTTATATATAATGAAACAGAATAAAAGAAACATGATTTAGACTAGCCTTTTTTGTTTGCGTGAATGCATAGAGACACTTATATATAATGAAACAGAATAAAAGAAACATAATTTAGACTACCTTTTTTGTTTGCGTGAGAGAAAAACGAGGGAAAACAAAATATCTGTATGCATTTTGTGACAGATTAGAATCTATCTTTAGCTTCGAAAGAACCAGGGTGATATAAAGATTAGACCTTCCAACTGTGTTACATGAATTTCTAGAGTGAACAGACGTGTTTAATCCACCAAAGGTATCTTTGGAAAAAACAAACAAAAAAAACCACATTTGTTGTGTTCCTCTTTGTTTTAATTAGGTATAATACATAAATTAATCCTTTAACCTGGATTCAAATCACAAGTATGAACTCTAACTTTAAAATTGTACAAACAGACAATTTTAAGTATCCGGTTTTAAACAAACAAACACGTGAATTCAACAGCTTAATTGTGTGAAATACAAATGTGTTGACGTGTAATTTATGGTCAATTTGGCGCTGCCACATCATTAAATTATTTCACTTATTTATAATTAAAAAAATGTAAAACAAACATTTGTGATCGGCCAAAATTAATTTATTTTACAAAAAATTTAAATTTTGTAAATTTTAACTTTTTACTCTATCTCGGGCCCTCATCCCCCAGCTCCATACAAAAAAATTAAAACCTTATTTTTACAAAAAATTTAAATTTTGATAAAATATTAATTTTTTATTCCATCTCGGGTCCTCGTCGCCCAGCCCCACCCCCGACCCCATACAAAAAAAATAAAAAACTTAATTTATGAAAAATTTAAATTTTATAAATTTTAATTCTTTACTCCACCTTAGGCCCCATTTCCCCCCCCCCCCCCCCCCCCCCCCCCCCCCCACAAAAAAAAAAAAAAAATATTTTTTCAAAAAATTAAAATTTTAAAAATTTTAATTTTAAAAAAATTTAAAATTTTTA
>JAOTQR010020475.1:0-17135 GCA_025774065.1 Solanum ossicruentum
CACAGTGTTCTCCTCAGAAAAATATATAATTTAGTCTTTTGATTTTCTCAAATCTGATCAAAATTGAGAGAGAAATTGTTGGTTGTTGTCACCTTCGGTTTCTAGGTTTTCTTTTCGTTCTTTCTTCTTATCTCTTCTTCTTTTTCTTCTTATTTTTTTTCTCTTTTATTTTTTAAATTATATTAAAACATTTAAAACCTAACAACTAATTTTACCCGTAACATAAATAATCCTAGCTATTGAATAGTTCGAAATACCTATTTAAAATTTATGAAAGGGATATTATAGGAAAGCAAAAGGACTAATTCTCAAGATGATCTAACAGGTCAGTACAATATCCATCACTAAGAATCATGTCCGTCCTCGAACATGAGGTAGAAGCAAGTACCTGAAGCCTCAAAGAGATGGGGGTATTTAGCACGCATGTCAAACTCCATCTCCCATGTCGCTTCTCTAACTGGATGGTCCTTCCATTACACCTTCACAGAAGCAATCTCTTTGTTCCTAAGCTTTCAGATATGTCTGTTCAATGCAGCTATAGGCTCTTCTTCAAATGACAAGTCTGGACTCAATACCACTGAATCAAATGAGAGTATATGAGACTCATCGAGCACATACTTCCAGAGAATGGAGACATAGAATACTGGATGTACAGATTATAAGCTAGGTGGAAAGGTCAGTCTATAGGCCATCTCACTAATTCTCTTCAAAATATCAAATAAATCGAGGGCTAAGCTTGCCCTTCTTCCCAAACTGCATCACACCATTCATGGGTGATACCTGAGGGTGAAAGGCTGAGCTCATATCTAGTTGAGTACCTAGACCATGCTGCAAGGCCCTCCAAAAATGTGAAGAACTCCGATTAAAAATGATAGAAACGAGCACACCATACAATCTAACTATCTGACTGATGTAAAGCTTACCTAACTTCTATGTTGTATACTTGACCTTGACCGAATGAAATGTGTAGACTTAGTCAATCAATCCATGACTACCCAGATAGAGTTATAACCGTCCACAGTAGTGGGGAAACCCACCACAAAATATATAGTGATTCGCTCCCACTTCTATGTAGGAATGAGCATCCTCTAAAATTCACCTCCAGTCCGCTGGTGCTCACACTTAACCTGCTGACAAGTCAAACACTTAGCCATGAACTCTGAAATATCCTTCTTCATACCACACCACCAAAGTGCTGACTCAGGTCATGATACATCTTCGCTGCTCCTGAATGAATGGAATAACGAGTACATTAAGCCCCTTCAAGAATCAATCTAATCAAATCACCTACCTTCTCATCCTCAAATTGACGCTCTCGAATCTGGTCCATCACGGAAGAACGAGCCTCAAGGAAAGCAAGTGCACCGCCCTTATTAGAAAGTTGTAACCTGACTAGGCCATTATCTAGACGCCGAACATCCCTGGCCAAAGGTTACTCCTCCACTCGAATGATGGCTAGACTTCCTATGCTAGAAATCTTTCTACTCAAGGCATCAGCCACAACATTCGCCTTCCTGGATGATATAAGATGGTTAAATCATAGTCCTTTAGCAACCCCATCCACCTACGCTGCCTCAAGTTTAGATCTATTTGACAGAATATTTACTGAAGGCTTTTATGATCAGTGAAGACCTCACAATGTACACCATTTAAGTAATGACAACATAACTTAAGAAAAAAACCACAACTGCTAGCTCTATGTCATGGATAGGATAATTCTTCTCATGAACCTTCAATTGTCTAGAAGCATAGGCAATCACTTTACCCCTTTGCATCAATACACCACCTAACCCCACTCCTGACACATCATAATATACTATAAAGTCCACACCTGTCTCAAGTAATATCAGAATGGGAGCCAAAGTCAATAAAGTCTTGAGCTTTTAGAAGTTCGCCTCACACTCATCAAACCAATGGCAGGCTACATTCTTTCGAGTAAACCTAATCAATGGGGCTGCAATGAAAGAAAACCTGTGAATAGACCATCGATAGTACCCAGCTAACCCCATATAACTGCGAATCTTGATAGCTGAAGTAGGCCTTGTCTACCCTCTAACTGCCTCCACCTTAGCCGGATCCACTCTAATCCCCTGCTTTGACACTGCATACTCTAAGAATACTACCAAACCAAGCTAGAACTCACACTTGGAAAATTTCGCATATAACTTTTCCTCTCTCAACCTCTGTAGTACTAGCCTCAAGTGAAGAACATGACCAGCCTCAGTTTTGGAATATACCAAGATGCCATCAATGAATACTATCACAAAAGAATCCAAGTACGGACGAAACACCCTGCTCATTTGCTCCATGAATGCTGCAGGTGCATTATCAACCCAAAAGACATCACCACAAACTCATAGTGGCCATAAATAGTTCGAAAAGCTATTTTAGGGACATCTGATGCTCTAATCCTCAGCTGATGATAACCAGACCTCAAGTCAATCTTAGAGAACAAAGCTCTTCCCTGAAGCTAATCGAACAAGTAATCAATACGAGGAAGAGGATATTTGTTCTTGACAGTCACTTTGTTCAGCTGCCTATAATCAATACACATCCTCATGAACCAATCTTTCTTTTCCACAAACAAGACTGGGGCACCCCGAGGTGACACGCTAGGACGAATAAACACTTTGCTCAGTAAATCTTAAAGTTCCTCCTTTAATTCCTTCAACTCACCGGGAGCCATTCGATATAGAGGGATGGAGATGGGCTTTGTGCTTGGCTCTAGATCAATAGGAAAATCAATATCCGTATTGGGAAGAACACCTGGAAGGTCGGTGGGAAACACATCGACAAACTCTTGAACTACCGGAATAGACTCCATAGAAGGTGGATCAACATTAGTATCCCTAATGAAAGCCAAGTAAGATATATACCCCCTATCAATTAGTTTCTGAGCATGGACGTAAGAGACGACTCTGCTTGGATAAGAACCACCATTACTCTTCCACTCAATTTTTGGAACCCCGTGCACGGCTAAGGTCACGTTTTTGCATAACATTCAAGGATAGCATGATATGGGGAAAGCCAATCTAACCTTAAGATAACATCAAAATCTACCATATCCAGAATAATCATACCTACCCAAGTATCATACCCAGACAAAGAAACAAGACAGGATCGATACACTCGATGCACCACTAAAGGCTCACCTACTACTGTAGAAACATGAATGGGTACAGGCATACGATCACATAGCAAGTCAATTCAGTGAAGAGTAGGATGACACATAGGAGTAGGTAGATCCAGGATCAAACAATATAGATGCAGATCTATGACAAACCGGGATAATACCTGTGTATGACTGTATCAGAAGCCTCTGCCTCGGGCCTTCCTAGAAATGCATAGCAATATGGTCCCCTACCATTGCCTGTCTAAGCAATGCCTTTACTCCTACTCTGTAGGAATTTGGAACCACTCGCTCCTCTACCTGGAATGCGTCCATCACTATCTGTCTAAGCTCTGCCTCACTCTCTGTATGGTGGTGGTGCCGTTGGTCTAGTCTGAACTGAAGATCTAGGATGGGGCCTACCCTGTCCCCCGATAAGGGACACTGTCGTATCAAGTGATCAGGATCTCCATAACCATAACAAAACCTCTTACTCTAGGACTAACGTGCTGATCCTGATGAACTACTATAGCTGTCTCACCCTGTAGACCCACGATGTGTCTGACCACCCCAGAAGCCGATAATGATGCATAAATTGGTCCTTAATGCTAGGATGAGCCACCCCCTCTATAGAACCCTCTACCTCCAGATGAGGTACCAGAAAACTAACTGAATGCACAGGCCCTCTTAGGGTCCCCAAACTCTTCTCTCTCCATCAGCTCTGCCTCCTTAGCAACACTCACAAAAGACTGGAAAGAGGCCCTATCTCTAGATACTCTAAACACTGCCTGTCGAATAGAATAGGTCAATCCTCTCACAAACCTACGAACTTTCTCTGTCTCCTTTGGAATAATAGTTGTAGCATGTCTACATAACTAACAAAAATGAGTCTCATACTCAGTGAATAATAAGCCATCCTACCTCAGACTCTCAAATCTCAATTGACTCTCCTCCCTAACCCTCAAAGGGACAAATCTATCATAAAAAGCACCAGAGAACATCTGCCAAGACACTGTGGGAGATACTACAAGGAAAAGACCCTAAATATATCCTCCACCATTCTCTGGTTAGCCCACGAAGCTGAAGAGTTACATATCGAACCCCGTGTGACTCAGCTAAGCCAACAGTATCCAATGACTCCCTACAAATAGTCAGAAACTCATGAGCATCCTCTGTCCTTCCACCCTGAAATTGAGGTGGGTTCATCTTCCTAAACATCTTATAGCAGCACTACTCACTCTCAGTCAATGTAGCAAAAGGTGCACCCCGAACCCCAATAGCTGGTGCAGGATTAATCTCAACTCTAGTACCCACTGGTGGTTGCTCCACCTGATTGTGAACCAGGGGAGCATAATACTGATGTGGTGTCTGAGCTCCTCCTCTGGTCTGAGAACCACCTGGCGTGCCTGTCGTATTACCATTTGGGGCAAAACTCTCAAGTACATTCAACACCCTCAATAAGGTATCCTGCAACAAAGGGGAGGTTATGTGCTCTGAAGGAACCTGGTTCCCTCTAAGGTCAACCGTAGGATTTGAAGAAACCTCCCTAGCATGACCTCTCGCTGGTGCTGCTCCACGAGCACGACCTTTGGCTCGATCTCTACCCCTACCTCTAACTAGGGCATCGACAACTGCCTCAGGAGCTGCCTCATCTCTATCATCAGAAATAGTAGCTCTAGTCCTTGCCATTTGTCAAAAGAACATGGGAATAACTCAGTACCAACAAACATAACCACGCACGATAAGAGAGAATAAATAAGGGAAGTTTCCTAACAATCTTCATAGCCTCTCAAAGATAAGTCCTGACATCTCCGTACCGATCCTTAAGACTCTACTGTAACTCAGATTGTATGCATGTGAAATCTATGAACCTATGCTCTGATATCAACTGTCATGACCCAAAAATGGGAGTGACAGTCAACTTAAATGAAAATCCCCCAAAACCTGGTTGCCACGTGCACAAGCTTCTAATGTATTACAATAGATTCAAAAGGAAACGCAAGTATCCAATGATATTGTCTCTAGAATAGAAGAAAATCATAAATAGGAGTATGAAGTCAGCTGGAATGGCAAACAACTACCTCACACAATCTCCACAGAAAGCCTTAGACAAGGAAAAAGTAGAGAGTATCACGACAATCCAGCCTCGCAACCTACAAAATATTGTAGCAAGGGGTGAGTACCAACTATATGATACTCAGTAAGTGAACTACTACATAAAAAATTAAGTAATATAGAAAACAAGTAACCTAACACTCCAACCAAACTCCCATAACTTCAACCTGTATAAAATCAATCCAGCCTAACAGTTCGCCCAGCCTAACAGTTCGCGATGTACATAACATATAGCTCAATCACCACACCAACTACTATATATCAACAACACCAGGGATCAAGTGCATCTATCACAAGTTTAAAAAAAAAAGCAATCACATGTTATAAATGATATGAGGTGTAATGCAATGCAATATCAAATAAAATGATACATGTCTGACCTAGTGATACACACCCACTGTCTCATAGTTCGGGACCCATGGGGGACTTCTAGTCCATGCATTTTTTGTGGCATGCAATACGACCCTCGAATCATAGTATCCATCACGGCATGCGACACGTCCCTCAAATCATAGTATCCATTGCGTAGTGCGACATGTCCTTTCAATCATAGTATCCATCACGATGCGCGACACATCCCTCGAATATGGTACATCCTCTTTAATTCTCATTCTTCTTTAGTCCACAGAATACTTGTCAAAAAAGTCAATGCAAATAGACATGTTTACACAATAATGAGGAAATACCTTACTTTAATATAATGGACAGTTCACAACAACATAGTTTGGTACAATATTAACACTAACTCAATACCTCAGACTCATTCTCAACACCTCACACAAGAAGTACAAGATTCTATATACTTAACAAAGGTTGAAAAATTCACTTGCCTTATATAAAGTCTTTAATCACGTCGATTCCGAAGCTTTTCCCTTTCTATGACACTCTAATTCACCAATATCTATTCAAATATAGCATCATACTTATATAATGAATCTAATGACACTAAATCAATTAATTCGGGTGAAAAGGGTAAATGGTCCAAAAAAAATTTCTTTGCCAGAAAATACCATCGAAATTTAAAAATTTATACATGAAAATATTTCTCAAGTGATAAGGAATTCAACGGCGAAAACCAATTCGAAAATGGAGCTAATATGAGGAATAAATCGCATATTAAAATTTTCAAAATATATTAAAAACGCAGCAGCAAAATCACTAATTCTACCTCAATTGACGCACGAAAATCAATTTTTGATACACCCACGGTGTTCTCCTCGGAAAAATATACAATTTAGCCTTTTGAATTACTCAAATCCAATTATAATTGAGAGAGAAATCATTGGTTGTCGTTGCCTTCGGTTTCCTAATTTTCTTTTCTTTCTTTCTTCTTATCTCTTCTCTTCTTCTTCTTCTTCTCTCTTTTATTTTTCAAATTATATAAAAAGAATTAAATCCTAATAACTAATTTTATTATATACACTAAGTGGTATAGGATATTTAATAAGTTATCAATTTAGTGTCCCAATTAAACTGACTGTCTAAATTTACCCGTAACTTAAATAATCATAGCTATTGAATAGTTCGAAATACCTATTTAACATTTATGAGAGGGGTATTATAGGAAAGAAAAAGTACTTATTCTCAAGATGATCTACGGGTCATTACACTTCGGGTAGCTTCTCGAAAGGTGAAGCCTAACCAATCTACTTCCAAAGGACTGTTCTTAGCTTCAGATTGCTTCTTGAAAGGTAGAACTTGACCAATCAACTTCCTAAGGATAATGCTTAGCTTCGGGTAGCTTCTTGAAAGGTAGAGCTTGACCAATCAACTTCCAAAGGACAATGCTTAGTTTTAGGCAGCTTCTCGAAACGTAGAGCATTGACCAATCGACTTCCAAAGGACAATGCTTAGCTTCGGGCAACTTCTCGAAAGGTAGATCTTGACCAAACGATTTTCAATAAAGAGTGCTTGACTTTAGGTAGCTTTTAGTCCTCTTTAAATGGACAATGCTTGACTATAGATAGGTTTGTACCTATAATTCTAGCACTCAAAGAAATTATAAGTTTTAAAATGGGGAGATTGATTCATGCCTTAACTCATCGTCTGCTTGCTTTTTCAACCATAGCTTTGTTGTTCTTGAACTTGAACTTAGTCTGAATATCTTAATGTGCGATCTTGGATGAAATTTTGGAGAACCTCTCAAAAATTTCTACCCCAGTTTGTTGTCATGTCAAGCTCTAGTATGTAGAGATGCTTATTAGTAGAATTTTTGAGATCATCTCAAAAATTCTGCCCCAGTTATTCTCAAAAAGGGAGATAGAAAGTTATTACTATAATATGACCGATCCCCATAAGAGTGCCCACGTATCCCACTTAAATGGGAATCATGTCAATCATAGTTCACATTACATTAAAGAGAATCTTGAAGGAAACATCATCTTCCCCCAACTACGCATTACCATAGCCAAATTGACGAAGACTACAATAATCATCCAAGTTCTTGAGAAATTAAGGAGAAAAACTCAAAATCCTCTTTAGTGATGCCAATTATGTGTTGAGTCATGCTTAGAAATCAATTATGATTGTGATTAGATTCTTTCATATGTATCACCTTAGTATCGATCAACGTTTGAATCTGATCTCTCAAATTTCGACATTCTTCTATGGTATGTCCCTTCATCCCTCAATGATAAGCACAAGTTTTGGTGAGGTTGAGACACACTTTGCATGTGTCTTCATCATTTTTTCAGGTACAGGAGAGATATAGCCAGTAATCCTTAGTCTTTCATATAATTAAGCTATCGGTTCAGCCAAAGGAGTATACTTCTTGGGTTGACCTCTCTCTATATTGTCTTGCGATCTAGCAAATTAAAAGGATTATTGACGCCTTAATTATTTTCTATGCATCTTTCGTTCATTACCTGCAGGTAGAGGGATTTGATATATGAGTGCTGGTCATTGGAGTGGAGGTAGAGGTGCTTGACGAATCACAACATTCACTTCTTTCTCGTCTTTATTCTCATTGGTCCCACCAAGCTGCGAAGTCTTGCTTCTAGATTTTAACGCCACTAAATCTATTACAGTGCCATTTTTTATGCCTTCTTCGATTTTCTCACCTAACTTGATAAATATCAGAAAATTTATGATCTTCGATGATCATAATTCTCTCATAGTATTGCGGCTTTTAGGCATGCATAAAGAATTTTTTCATTTGAGATTCCTCCATTGGAAATCGGACCCCAGCAGCTTCAGACCTCCATATGATTACATATTCTCCAAAAAATATTCTGTAGGCTCTTTCTTTAAATTTTGAATATAAAACCAATCAGGAGCATTCTCAATATTAAATTCAAACCTCTTCATGAAATCAGAGGCCATATCGGTCATTTTGACCACTTTCTTTGAATCTTGTGCAATATTCCATGATAAGGCTTCTTCAGTGAGACTTCTCACAAATAATTCCATTCGAAGTCATTCATCTTTTCCAACTCCAATTAATTTATCACAGTACATTCTCAAATGTGCCTTTGGATCTCCAGTCCCATCGAACATTTCAAATTTAAGAGGTTTGTTTCCTTCAGGCAACTTGACATCAGGATGTATGCACAAGTCTTCAAAACTTAACCTTTTTATCTCATGATCCCCTTCTACATGTTGCATTCGATGGCTCAACATGTCTAATTGCTTTGCCATAGTTTGTATCAATATGTCCTTTTGGCAGGGTTCAACAAAAATATGTTTTCTGAAATAGGAATACTAGATATGTTAATAATAGACGATGGTGCTATATTTTGGGCATGCGAAGTGGTTTGAGAAAACAAACCATTCGGTGGATCTAAGTAGGTGATGTTGGATGTATTAGGCTTGTGTAGTGGAGGATGTATGTAATATGGATATGACATATTTTGGGATAAAGTGGGATTTGAAGTACTTTCAAGGTATAAGGTAGGATGGGGTGAAAAGAGAGGATTTGTAAAGGTTATTTGAGGCATGCTGGTTGCATTTGCTCTAATAAGCGATGTATTTGGGAGCACGGGATAATTGCTCTTGCATCTCTATAATATTTTGTTCCAACCTTGATATAACCTCATTTGTGTATGTGGATACTCTTCTCCCGAAATATCCAATCCCTCTTTCTGAGTTGTCATACCAATTGTGTCTTTAATATCACTATTATTCTCTATAGAGCAAGATAAAAGAGGAAAAACTTCTTCCAACTGTGAGTGGTAGGCACGAATTAGACTTAGGGAGGGGAAACCATATAAAATCAAGTTTGTGACATAATAATATAAAATATAACAATAAACATATTAAAATTTTAAAATAAATGTCCTAAATGCAAGGAACCTCGTTGAGCCAGAGCTAGACCTAAAATGTCACATAAGTGATTCATGATAACTAAATCAAGCCTTATTTGTTAATTTGAGTGTAGCATTAGAAAATAAGATAAATAAATTAACCATTTTATTAATAATAGCTATTACAAATTTTTGAAAAGTAAACAATAATATATGAAACCTAAGGGATGATGGGGTAATAAATGGGGAATAATCCTAAACTTTACGTCTTCCCATTGCATAACTTCAACAACATAGATTTGCAGAAATAACGTTTTCTGAACTCCATACAACAACAATTAGGCTTGAAGTAGTTATTGCGATTCACATTGACACAAACTAGGTAGTTTTTCGTCTTGTAGGGTGATTGGACCCTCTAGACTTAACAGAGTGGCTACTATTATGTAGATTGACCCCATGGGGCCAAACTAACGAGGATTTATGCATGCATGATCTAAAAATTGGGGTGGATAGCCTTATCCTAGGTTTCTAAAGAGTGGGCTAGACACAGACAGGGTGTTCTTATGTGAGAAGCACATGGTTCAGCGGTAGTAAGACTATCCTCCATTCACCACGCAAGCACTTACTCTCTAAAATTTGGGTTTGAAAATGATGTAGGAGAAGTGCAAATGCACGACATCACCTTAAACAAAAAAAAGAGAGGGTCTTAATTGAGGGGAAAGTATTAACAGAATACTAGTTATATAAAAGTAGTAACATTTCAGCAACTAAGACAATTCAACATAATGTAAAGCAGTAAATAAATAAAGGGAAGGGAGTTAGATTAACGAGGGGTGTTAGAGGGATGAGGGAAGGGGTGTTACAGGGGATAAGTGAAATGAAAAAGAAAAAAGTTAGTAAGGAATCAATTTAAGGAAAGCAAATAAAAAGGAAAAAGGAAAGGGATTGACAAAAATAAAACCCACATAAAAGCAAGGCACTTAATGGTTAGAACCTAATATCCCCGGTAGAGTCATCATTATGTCGCGCCCCATTTTTCCCTTCAGAAAGATAGGAACTTGGATGACATCGTGGCAAGGACTCTTTTGAGATTTGAAATTATTGAGGAGTCGCCACCTAATGAGTCAAGGTGCATTAGAACACCATTCTAATCTACAATTAACCTAAAGGTCTGAGCGAACCTGAGATCGGGTAAGTGTTCAAGTTACCTTGAAGGGAAGGTGTTAGGTACCCCTTGAGGTCTGCAAATGCAGGTCCTAGCTGCATTTTAATTCATATGGGTGTTAACAAATAAAGTCTCTTATTTTCAAGAATATTATTCCAGCCATTCGTAGGTGATCACAAAATAGAAAATTAACAAATAAATACAAGAATGAAATAAATAAATTAAAGACTAATCTACCCTAGCAAATTAAATTAAGACCAAATAAAAGAAGGAATATTTAAACTAAATGATATTTAGTTCCACTCGGACCAGTTTACTCGACTTTAGTTTTTAGAAGACAGAATTATCATTTAGCTCGCATAGCTTATTTAAGCCTAAGGACGAAAACCAACGTTTTGTTCCTATTAAGCGCGAGTATTACTCATCATTTCCGAGGGTCCTATATACCCCTACCCCATTTCTTCAGTTGATTTATAATTAATCTTAAAGACACACTAAAAAGGAAAAATCTAACACTTTCCTAAAGTGCCTAGCGTCCCTCCTAACGTCCAAGAGGCATTAGACATCAATTTTTTGGTGGTTCTAGACTAAAATGGAATATATGGTTTCCTAGAGGAGTGTCATGCATCGGGAGGGTAGCCTAGGTGTAACTGGTATTTGGAAACTATTGCTAGTCCCCAAGCGGACCACCTAGTCTCATTGCATTCGTTCAATCAAATCATATGCGAAAGATATAATGAAATAACAGACTATTAGTGAGCTATCACAATCCCAATCATAATAAGTACGAAAGAAGTATCTCCATAAAAAAAAGTGGGAAACATACAATCCCAACATCAACAATTAACCATCTATATCTATGAAGCCTCTATAGTTATCCTCGAAGAAGGTACCATGAAAGGCCATGGTTACTACAATCAAAGAAAGTACTGAAATAAAGAAAATGACATAATCATCCTCCGAATACAGGTGAGGACTCACCACAGTCTGAAATAAGAGCTTTGAACCTCAATGATTGGGCTGCTAAATTCCTCTGTCTACAAAATCTGCATCATTTTATGATGTAGCGTCAACGAGGCATTAGTACGTGGAATGTACTATATGTAAAATAGGCTAAAAGTAAGTGAGGTAAGCAAGGTACTTGGAAACATCAATTCATTTATCCTTCATCTCATCTCCAAATTATGAATAGATACTATTTCATTTGACATTCATTAAAAACCATAAAATCAAATCGACATAAGAGTACTATCAAAAGAGAATCTTGTATAGGAGTTTCTCAGACCTATACCTATCACCTATTAACCGATGATGGTACAACAAAGAGTTGTCATTGTGGCATCTGTCCAGTATCTTACTGGGGTAGAAGGCGTACATTAATGGATCCTAATTAGAAATAATATTAAGTCCTCTTTTGGGACTGAGGAAATATCCGTTGCTCACGGTGAATCCTCACCTACGCTGGCTGTGCAATTATGAGTGTGAGTGGGACTCACTCTTACTTATTTCGGTACTCGATACTTCTCCCATAGATTCAACATGCTCATAAACGTCAATATCCATCCTTTGTCATTATTTAGTCCCTTTCGGACTGAGACATTGATTCATTATTCATTCAGTTACTTGAGGAGTTGGGAGTATTTCTTCAAAATTACATTCAACCTTTTGAGGATCTCAATTCATTATCATCAATCTTCAATTTGTTCAATTTGAGACCCGGACCACAACCAACAAATTTAATCATGTGGTCAAGGCTCTAGACAAAATCCCTAGGTTCGTTCTGGCAGTATCAAACAAGGGAAACATGCAATTCAGGTAACAATCGTACAATAACGCATAAAATCAGTAAACACAAGTAGGATGATCATCAATTTGAGATAGTATATAAACTAAAGATAATATTCAAGAATTAAATATAATGTTCAAGAAGTTCTTCAAGAACCACCACTCAAGACCCTCAACTACCAATTTAAAACTTAATCGATACATTGGGGCACATGGAAGAATAATTCCATGTTTTTGGGTAACCTTTACATAGGATGATGAATTACCGACTCTTTCTTGAAGAATTTAGACTTGGACTGGAAACCCTCAATCCTCTATGTCCTTCTCCTCTCTCTTAGAACGTAGTTTACTTAAGAAAATATAGGTTTTTGAACCCTTAATTGTAATAAAAGTTCTTTAAAACACATTTTAGGACTTAAGTATGGGTTGAGAAGGACCAAAATGCCCTTCGCATAATTAAAAGAAAATTTTTTAAAAATTGTACACTGGTCC
Organism: Solanum ossicruentum; assembly: GCA_025774065.1. Taxonomy (NCBI): domain Eukaryota; kingdom Viridiplantae; phylum Streptophyta; class Magnoliopsida; order Solanales; family Solanaceae; genus Solanum; species Solanum ossicruentum. Next base: position 12,908 of record JAOTQR010020475.1, read on the forward strand.
GCGTCGCGCCAGGGGCGCGAACCAGTGTATTTTCTCCTTTTTTGGGGAATTTCAATTCCTGTCAAATTTTTCTAGAAAAGTACAAGTATAGCTCCGGTTGCTCTTAAATTGGGTCGAGACTATTTTCTAACTCAATTTTTCCCACTGATCACAAATTCGATATCAGATTTTCCATCGAAACTTTGGAAGACGCATTGCACGCACGATTATGTTTTAGGGACATTTCAATAATTTGATGGGGTGTTACATCATCTCTCACTCCGGATCATTCATCCTCAAATGATGAGTAAGGATAGAATAAAAGCATGAGTAACCTCAAAACTCACCTCATTCCTGAATCGGGGACTCATGAACTCACAGTATCCATCACCTATCTACTCAATCTTAGGCTCGGGAATAAATCAATGCATCAAATAGGATGGAAATTTCAATAGCATCAAGGATGGGGATATTACCTTTAACATCTTCATCATTTGGCAAAAATAGGTGCGGGTATTTGAGTTCATCATTTCCTCAACTTCCCACATAGCTTCCTTAACAAATTGATTCCTCCATAGGACCTTAACGGAGGCTATGACATTGTTCCTCAGCCTACGAACCTATTGTCCAAGGATTTGAACTATGATATTTTCGTAAGATAAACTATCCTTCACTCTCGTACTCTCCACAGGAACTGCTAAGGTAGGATCTCTCCAACACTTCTTTAGCATTGATACATGGAACACCGGGTGAACTCCACTAGCTCAGAAGGTAAGTCTAGCTCATAAGCAACCTTCCCTATTCTTCTTATAATATGGTATGGTCTGACATAATTCGGACTCAAGTTCCCCTTCTTACCAAACGTCATAACACCTTTTATGGGTGGCACCTTTAAATACACCCAATCATCCACCTCAAATTCCAAATCTCTTCTCCTTACAACCGTTTATGACTTCTGATGACTCTGGGCTGTCTTCAATCTTTCTCTGATGACTTTCACCTTCTCCATAGACTAGTATATTAGATCAGGTCTAATAAACTCATCTTCACTAATCTCAAACCAGCCAATCAGTGATTTACATCACCTCCCATATAATGCCTCATAAGGGGCCATCTGAATGTTGGCATGGTAGCTATTATTGTATGTAAACTCAATCAATGGTAGATGACCATCACAATTTCCTTTGAAGTCGTTGATGCACGTTCTCAACATATCCTCCAAAGTCTGAATAGTGAACTCTGCCTACCCATCCGTCTAAGGGTGAAAAGCTTTGCTTAGATGTACATTCGTGCCCAATCCTTTCTGAAAGGATCTCCAGAATTGAGAGGTGAATTTAGCTCCTTTATCTGAGATGATGGATAAGGGAATACCATACAACCTCACTAATATACAGTTGGGCATACTCCTCAGCAGTGTAAGTTGTCTTGACTACCAAGAAATGGGCTGATTTCGTCATCCTATCAATGATCCACCAGATCAAATCATGCTACTTTCGAAATCTGGGTAAGCTTGTGACTAAATATATGTTGAATCGTCTCCCACTTCCATTCTGGAATTTTATAATTCTAAGCTAACCCACATGGTCTCTGATGTTCGACCTTAACCTTTTGACAATTTGGGCACTTAGAGATGAACTCAACAATGTTTTTCTTCATCTTGTTCCATCAATAGACTTCTCTCAAGTCGTGATACATCTTAGTAGAATAGAATATCTAGAGCTATGAGCTTTGGCCATGATCCTATCTCCAACACCATCAATATCGGGTATGCAAAATCTCTCTTGATATCTCAACACCCCATCTTCCATTTTGGAGAAAACCATCAGCTTCTGCTTGTGAATCGCTCCTTACAATTGGAATAAGACAGGGTCTTTGTCTTGCTTCTCCTTCACTTCTAACACTAAGGATGAAGCAGAACCACCCTGGACATTGACCCTGCCTTTGTTGTTCTCCTCAGGTTGCACTCCCAGGTGAGCTAATCTATGCACATCCTTTGCTAGTTCTCTTTTCGCTTTCTCCACATAGGCAGTGCTACCCATAGAAATCCTACTAAGAGCATCAACAACAATGTCAGCCTTACCTGGGTGGTAGAGAATGCTCATATAATAATCCTTGAGCAACTCCTGCCATCACCTTTGTCGCAAGTTGAGTTTTTTCTGGCTGAACACATACTGCAAGCTTTTGTGGTCAGTCAACACATCCACATGTACTCCATACAAGTAGTGATTCCGGATTTTAAGTGCTAACACCACTACTGCCAAGTCAAGACCATGAGTTGGATAATTCTTCTCATGAATCTTAAGTTATCTGGATGCATAAGCTATCACCTTCCCATTTTGTATAAGTACATAACCCAATCCCACTTAGGATGCATCACAATATATGATGAATTCTCCCATCCCATCAGGCAAGATCAACACTGGTGCAGTCGTCAATCTAATCTTCAACTCTTAAAAACTCTTTTCACATGCCTCAGACCACTAGAAGTTGGCCTTCTTCTGAGTTAGCCTAGTCTATAGGGCTGATAGAGAAGAGAAATTTTCCACAAATCTACAATAGTAGCCTACTAAACTTAAGAAACTTTTTATTTCTATTGGAGAAGTTTGTCTTGGCCAGTTCTTAACTGCTTCAACTTTCTGCATATCTACCCAAATACCATCTCTTGAAACAACATGGCCTAAGAAAGCCAAAGGATTGAGCCAAAACTCACACTTTGAGAATTTCGCATACAACTCATGATCTTTGAGTATTTGTAAAACCACTCTAAGGTGATTAGCATGTTCCTTTTCATCCTTAGAATATACCAGAATGTCATCGATAAACACAATTATGAACATATTGAGATATGTTCTGAATACCCTGTTCATCAAGTCTATGAAAGTTGTAGGTGCATTTGTCAACTCGAAGGACATAACCAAAAACTCAAAGAGGTCATACCGTGTCCTAAAGGTTGCCTTTGGAATATCACTTTCCCTCACCTTCAACTGATGATAACCCGAGATGAGGTCTATCTTTAAGAAACAAATAGCACCCTAAAGTTGGTCAAATAGGTTATCTATTCTGGGAAGAGGGTACTTATTCTTTATGGTAACTTTGTTCAATTACCGATAGTCTATGCACATTCTCAGGGACCCATCTTTCTTACGCACGACTAGGATAGGAGCACCCCAAAGAGAGATACTAGGCCTTATGAAACCTTTATCTGACAAGTTTTCAATTCTTTTAAATCTGTAGGGGTCATTCTATTAGGTAGAATTAAGATGGGTTTGGTCTCGGGAAGAACATCGATCCCAAAGTCAATCTCCCTATCAGGAGGGACTCCAGGAAGATCATCAGGAAATACCTCATGTCAGGAAACTCATTTACAATTGGGACTGGCTCAAGAGTAGCAGATTTAACATCATCAGACTTACCTCTCACAAGGTGGTAAATGCAACCTTTGGAGCTCAACTTTCTAGCCCTAAGATAAGAGATGAGTTTACCCTTAGGGGCAACAGAACTCCCTTTCCACTCTAGAACAGGCTCATCAGGAAACTAAAACTTAACAATTCGAGTTCTACAGCCAACAGAAGCATAACAGGCGTGAAGCCAATCCATGCCCATTATTACATCAAAATCAACCATCTCTAACTCTACCAAGTTAGCTAAGGTGTCCTTATGATAGATAGACACTACACAATCCCTATAGAACCTCTTAGCTAAGATAGATTCACCAGTGGGAGTGGAAACAAAAAAAAGGTTCAATCAAACACTCTGGAAGAACCACAAACTTACTAGCCACATAAGGGGTCACAAAAGAGAAGGTGGCACCCAGATCAATTATGCATAGCAATCAAAGGTAAAGACTTGAAGCATACCCGTAACCACATCTGGCGCAACCTCCTGATCCTGTCGATTTCCCATAGCATAAAGATGGTTTGTCCTACTCCCTGTACCACCCTTTGCTGGTTGCCAATTAGAGGTGCTACAGAGGACTGTGCTCTGTTACTTTATTCACCCCGTCTCCTCTTCGGGCAATCATACTGAAAGTGGCTAGCCTGCCCTCACAGATGATGTGCTATCAAAATACAACACATTTGATGTCAAAAATAAGGGATTTTGTGAGTTATTAATGTGACTTTTTATGGTTTTTATGTGTTTTTATATTGTTCTTGTAAAAAAATTAAGTTGGCATGATTTTGAAGAAAAGTTACAGATTTTTGCTGAATCATAGGACACACGAGCTCACCTATGAGTCGTGACCAAAGCT